>CM075779.1:39866878-39871878 GCA_037974665.1 Ehretia macrophylla | reverse complement strand
CACATGGCGCTGGAGGGTCTATCTTCAGACCCGCATGCACGACAGGATGACGCACGACAACTCGCGAGTTGAATGGACCAACCACCACTTGTCGTGATGTCCGTCGTGCCGGACTAGCATTTCGACCAACCGCACCTTGAGACACGGGAGGCCACAATCCGTCCCGACGCACGGACCTGGCGACCCAATGTTGGGGCTCGAGGTGAGGGGGACGACGCAATGCGTGACGCCCAGGCAAACGTGCCCTCGGCTTGACGGCTTCGGGTGCAACTTGCGTTCAAAGACTCGATGGTTCACGGGATTCTGCAATTCACACCAAGTATCGCATTTCACTACGTTCTTCATCGATGCGAGAGTTGAGATATCCATTGCCGAGAGTCATTTTTGTTTCGTAAGGGACCGAGGTCTAACCCGGTACACCGCGGACGAGGCAAGGATAGGCTGGCCCCCATTTTTCATTTTCCTTGTTGCATTCAGCGCCAAGGTTCATTGTTTGTGGGGCATTTTCCCTGACTCGGGACCGACACGTGGGCTGGAAATGAGCAGTCTCCCCCATGTCAGCCCCGTATCGTTTAAACCGGTTCGCAGGTCTTTCTGCCTTAGCAGGGTTCGACAATGATCCTTTCGCAGGTTCACCTACGGAAACCTTGTTACGACTTCTTCTTCCTCTTAATGATAAGGTTCAGTGGACTTCTCGCGACGTCGGGGGCAGCGAACCCCTCCCGTCACCGCGATCCGATCACTTTATTGGATCATTCAATCGGTAGGAGCGACATGCGATGTGTACAAAGGGAATGGACGTAATTAATACGAGTTGATGACTCACGCTTACTAGAAATTCCTCATTCAAGAACAACAATTGCAATGATCTATCCCCATCACAATGAAATTTCAAAGATTACCCGAGCCTTTCAGCCAACGATATAGACTCGTTGAATACATCAGTGTAGCGTGCATACGGCCCAGAACATCTAAGGGTATCAAAGACCTGTTATTGCCTTAAACTTCTGCGGCCTAAAAAGCCATAGTCCCTTTAAGAAGCTAGCTGCGGAGGGATACTTTCGCATAGCTAGTTAGCAGGATGAGGTCTCGTTCGTTAATAGAATTAACCAGACAAATCGCTCCACGAACTAAGAACGGCCATGCATCACCACCCATAGAATCAAGAAAGAGCTCTCAATCTGTCAATCCTTACTATGTTTAGACCAGGTAAGTTTTCCTGTGTTAAGTCAAATTAAGCCATAGGCTCCACTCTTGGTGGTGCCCTTCTATCAATTCCTTTAAGTTTCAGCCTTGCGACCATACTTCCCCCGGAACCCAAAAACTTTGATTTCTCATAAGGTGCCGACGGAGTCCTAAAAGCAACATCTGCCAATCCCTGGTCGGCATCGTTTATGGTTGAGACTAGGACGGTATCTGATCGTGTTCGAGCCCCCAACTTTCGTCCTTGATTAATGAAAACATCCTTGGCAAATGCTTTCGCAGTTGTTCGTCTTTCATAAATCCAAGAATTTCACCTCTAACTATGAAATATGAATGCCCCCAACTGTCTCTGTTAATCATTACTCCGATCCCGAAGGCTAACTCAATAGGATCGAAATCCTATAATGTTATCTCTTGCTAATGTATACAGAGCGTAGGCTTTCTTTGAGCACTCTATTTTCTTCAAAGTAACAGCGCCGGAGGCACGACCTGGCCAGTTAAGGCTAGGAGCGTATCGCTGGTAGAAGGGACGAGAAGATTGGTGCACACTTGAGGTAGACTAGCCGACCCATCCCAAAGTCCAACTACAAGCTTTTTAATTGCAACAACTTAAATATACGCTATTGGAGCTGGAATTACCGCGGTTGCTGGTACCAGACTTGACCTCCAATGGATCCATATTAAGGGATTTAGATTGTACTCATTCCAATTACCAGACTCTTTGAGCCCGGTATTGTTATTTATTATCACTGACTCCCCATGTCATGATTGGGTAATTTGCATGCCTGTTGCCTTCCTTGGATGTGGTAGCCGTTTCTCAGGCTCCCTCTCTGGAATCGAACCCTAATTCTCCGTCACCCATCACCACAATGGTAGGCCACTATCCTACCATCGAAAGTAGATAGGGCATAAATTTGAATGATGCATTGCCGGCACGAGGGCCGTGCGATCCGTCAAGTTATCATGAATCATCGCAGCAACGTGCAGAACCCGCGTCGTCCTTTTATCTAATAAATGCATCCCTTCCAGAAATCGGGGTTTGTTGCACGTATTAGCTCTAGAATTATTACGGTTATCCGAGTAGTAGATACCATCAAACAAACTATAACTAATTTAATGAGCCATTCAGAGTTTCACAGTCTGAATTAGTTCATACTTACACATGCATGGCTTAATCTTTGAGACAAGCATATGACTACGGGCAAGATCAACCAGGTAGCATTCCTTACTGACGCCGGTGTCACACAAGGCACGTCGTCCCCTAAGGGTCGACGACTCGAGATAAGCGCGCGATCGTCGTACGCGTTTAGCGGTGAATGCTGGTTTCGGGCAAAGAGAGGCCAAGGACCCCATACCGTCGTGGTGTACCGCATCCAAGAGGTCGAGCGACGCACCATGGGCCACGTCTGCCTCACTCGTAGGAGTTAGCAGTGTGGAACACGGGACAAGTTTAGGGGTTCCCCCAACGTCGTCCACGGAGGCAGATACAAGGCGAAAGATGGACGATGTGACTTTATACTGTCGTCTTCATAGGTACGCAACACAGGAAACCGACTGGTCGACCGAGGCAACGTAAGCACTCGGCTCGCAAATGAAGAGATAAGCAGGGGCGGACGTCGATGCTCAAGTAGGGATCCAACCAACCCATACAAGCCGACTACCACTCACGCGCTATCACGTTCGCTATGCCCGGACCACCAAGCCAGTAACCGCCCTACCGTCTTGGCAAAGGAATCCTTTCAGGCAAACGGAACTAGCGAGATGGCCCAAGCACGCACCGCTAGACACAAAGAATTTCTAAGGGACAAGGGACAAGAACGGTACGAGGTGCATGACTAGGTTGCACGTTGCAAGCTTAGGAGCCTACTTCGTGGTGCTCAACCAAGCACCGAGTGCATACATTTGAGGTACCAACAAAAAGCGAACTTCCTGCCCACACGGTGCTTGGATCGCCATGACACTAGACCACGTCCGTCGCATTACGACTCACCGAAAACCATGCCGTCTTATGCTAGGCAATTCGCGCATCGCGTAAACCCATAGGAATACACCGTCGAACGGCTTCAAGGCAGCACGATGCTTGGATTACCACGACATTGAAGCTCTAGCCATCGTCTTATCGCAACACTCGTGTCGTCACTCAACGAAAGCCAAGGCCATATGCTAGACGATTCACGCATCGCGTATGCCCCACCGTCCCCTTGTATGCACCCATATGCACGAAACGGGACAATTAAAATATATTCCTGCCCACGCGGTGCTTGGATCGCCATGACACTCGACCATGTCCGTCGTATTACGACTCAGCATGGACCATGGTATCATGTGCTAGGCGATTCGCGCATCGCACAGGTAGGTCGGAACCCACCGGGGGACAGCTTCAAGGCCGCATGGTGCTTGGATCGCCACGACATTGAAGCATCAGCAATCGTCTCATAGCAACGCTCGCATCATGGCTTAATGGGAATGTCCCCCAACGTGTACCTAGCCAGCGACACGGGGATGGCTAGTTTTGTGCTTGGGCAACCACTCGCCCCCTCATTAGCAATCCCAATGAAATCGATGGTGTTGCGGCACCAAGATAGATAATGAGGGGCTAGGGAAGCCACTACATTCTTCATTAGCCATCCTGGTGCAGCGCCGAAGGACATGCCAGGGGACGTAGGGCAGGGGTGGCACGGCCCCAACGCACAGGTATGTAATGCAATTCCTCAGTGTGATTCACTCGGTACGCATTCCCACCTACAATATAGCCCACGATATAGCCCACAATGTGCCACGAAGTGCCCACAACGTCCCCCCACATGGACCTCAATCAGGGGGCTTGACACAACAAACCCCCCTATAGTATATTTAGATGCAAAAACCCAAGTGACAACAATAGCGTACATTTTGCCAAAGAATCATAATGAGTGTTTTAGACTATAAATGGCCCCATTTGGCATTATCTTCGTACCCAACTTGCTCCTTATAGATAGCATATGATATCCAAATGCTTCAAGATTATTTTTCTCGAAAACATATTTTTTAATATTTAATTATTACAAAAAAATAGGAAAAATCAAAAAAAATAGTAGAATATTAAAAAAAAAATTATATTAATTCATACATTAATTTGTTAAATGACATTCAAAAATAATTTTTTCAGAAAATTAATTTTTAATATTTAAAAATTACGAAAAATAGGGAAAAATCAGAAAAAAATACTAAAAAATTCAGGAAAATTTATATTAATTCATAAATTAATTTGTTTACATGACATTTGGCGTTAAATTTTTTTTTGGATTGATTGGGAACCTGATTAATCTAATTCGCCTCACAAATGTGATGAAATGTTTGTTGGACAAGGGAAAGGTGAAGACTACTTTATAGATTCGGAAACCACTTGTAAAAGGACATAAATGTCCACATTTGTGTCGTAATACATTCTGCATGTCCAATACCCTGGAATGCTTAACATTGCCCGTCGTGCCCAATGTCCCCTAGTAGTGCCAAAGTTGTCCCCCAACATCCCCATCGTCCACCAAGTGTACCCCTACAGTGCCCCAGTCATGCCCCAACAGTGCCCTAGCCGTGCCCCTACAGTGCCCCTTGAGTGACCCGCACGCGCCACTTGCACACACCATCATGCGGTATACGCCCCCCATGCGCACAACCTCGTGCGGCAAGGGCGCCCCATGCGTGTACCTTCGTGCCGCATGTGGGCCATATGCGTGCACCATTGTACGGCATGCGCGCATGATGCCCATAACATCGAACGGCATGGGTACCCCATGCACGCACCTTCGTGCCGCATG
>CM075779.1:39831878-39861878 GCA_037974665.1 Ehretia macrophylla | reverse complement strand
GTTGTTTTCGTTTCGTAAAGGACCAAGGCCTAACCTGACATACCGCGGACGGGGCACGGATAGGCTAGCCACCATTTTTCATTTTTCTTGGCACATTCCGTGCCAGGGTTCATTTTTTGTGGCGCGTTCGACCAGACTCGGGACCGACACGTGGGTTCGGGACGAGCCGCCTACCCCGCGTCGGCCCCGCATCGTTTAAACGGGTTCGTAGGTTATTTTGCCTTCGCAAGGTTCGACAATGATCCTTCCGCAGGTTCACCTACGGAAACCTTGTTACGACTTCTCCTTCCTCTAAATGATAAGGTTCAGTGGACTTCTCGCGACGTCGCGGGCAGTGAACCGCCCATGTCGCCACGATACGATCACTTCACCAGATCATTCAATCGGTAGGATCGATGAGTGGTGTGTACAAAAGGCAGGGACGTAGTCAACGCGAGCTGATGACTCACGCTTACTAGGAATTCCTCGTTCAAGACCAACAATTGCAATGATCTATCCTATCACGTTGAAATTTCAAAGATTACCCGGGCTTGTCGGCCAAGGCTATAGACTCGTTGAATACATCAGTCTACCGCACATGCGGCCTAGAACATCTAAGGGTATCACAGACCTATTATTGCCTCAAAATTCCACGGCCTAAAAGGCCGTAGTCCCTCTAATAACTAGCTGCGGAGGGATACCTTCGCATAGCTAGTTAGCAGGCTGAGGTCTCGTTCGTTAACGGAATTAAGCAGACAAATTGCTCTACCAACTAAGAACGGCCATGCACCACCACCCATAGAGCTCTCAGTCTGTCAATCCTTACTATGTTTGGACCTGGTAAGTTTCCCCATGTTGATTCAAATTAAGCCGCAGGCTCCATTCCTGGTGGTGCCCTTCCGTCAATTCCTTTAAGTTTCAGCCTTGCGATAATACTCCCCCCAGAACCCAAAATCTTTGATTTCTCATAAGGTGCTGGCGGAGTCCTAAAAGCAGCATCCGCCAATCCCTGGTCGGCATCGTTTATGGTTGAGACTAGGACGGCATCTGATCGTCTTCGAACCCCCAACTTTTGTTCTTGATTAATGAAAACATCCTTGGCAACTGCTTTTGCAGTTGTTCGTCTTTCATAAATCTAAGAATTTTACCTCTGACTATGAAATACTAATGCCCCCGACTGTCCCTGTTAATCATTACTCTGATCTCGAAGGCCAACTCAATCTAATCGAAATCCTATAATGTTATCCCATGCTAATGTATACAGAGCGTAGGCTTGCTTTGAGCACTCTAATTTCTTCAAAGTAATAGCGCCAGAGGCACGACCCAGCCAGTTAAGGCCAAGAGCGCATTGTCGACAGAAGGGACGAGACGACTGGTGCACACCTGAGGCGGACCGGCCGACCCATCCCAAAGTCTAACTACGAGATTTTTAACTGCAACAACTTAAATATACGCTATTGGAGTTGGAATTACTCCAATGGATCCTCGTTAAGGGATTTAGATTGTACTCATTCCAATTACCAGACTATTTGAGCCCGGTATTGTTATTTATTGTCACTACCTCCCCATGTCAGGATTGGGTAATTTGCGCACCTGATGCCTTCCTTGGATATGGTAGCCGTTTCTCAGGCTCCCTCTCTGGAATCGAACCCTAATTCTCCGTCACCCGTCACCACAATGGTAGGCCACTATCCTACCATCGAAAGTTGATAGGGCAGAAATTTGAATGATGCGTCGCCGGCACGAGGGTCGTGCGATCTGTTGAGTTATCATGAATCATCGTAGCAACGAGCGGAGCCCGTGTTGACCTTTCATTTAATAAATGCATCATTTCTAGAAGTTGAGGTTTGTTGCATGTATGTGCTCTAGAATTACTACGGTTATCCGAGTAGTAGGTACCATCAAACAAACTATAATTGATTTAATGAGCCATTCGCAGTTTCACAGTTTGAATTAGTTCATACTTACTATGCTTTGTGTATGACTTTGAGCTATCCCTGCTTGATTACCTTGCTATGGCCGATGCTTGGAGTGTCCTAGAGAGTGAGCTTGAGGTCTTGGAAGCTGAAGAGATGCCTTACCCGAAATGGAAAGAGAATGAGAGCTTGAGAGAGTTTTGAGAGGAAAATGAAATGTGATGAGTTGTGTGTGTATGTGTGTCGGCCTTAGGGCCTTTCAAATCTGATTTTTGTGTGTCAACTAGCATATAATTTGAGTTGTAATGAGGCATGGGGTGGGTTGGTCGAGAAAGGGGACTTGGGGTAGGCTGAAATGGCAATATTTTATGCATTGTGTCTTGTGTATGTCATAGATTGTCTAGGGTAGAATATTTTTTATTCAAAACTTGCTTAAGACCTTGATATGGCCGAGTAATGCAATGAAAAATCTGAAATTTCAGATTCAAGTTAATACATTATAGATTTTAATAAGTGTGGAATTTGAGGTGCATTGGTTTTGGGTGAGAATAAAGAATAAAGAATGTTTAGGTGTTTGTGTAGATAGAATTATTTATTGTTAGTAGATTTTGTAGAGATTTGAATTAGGATTATAATAATAGTTAGTGGTGTTTATAAGATTATTTTATATTCTAGTGCTTTGTGTAGGATTCTTTATTGATTAGCGTGTGGGCATGCTTTTCTATGTCTATGGCACGCACTACGAGACATGCATAAAAATCAATACGGGGCACAAATCACGAGGTAGACACGAACTGTGCGGTAAGGCATGTACTTCAAGATAAATGCACGAATTTTAATGCAAATGCACACAACCCTAGATAAATGCACGCAAACCAATGCAAGACATGTAATTTGATGCAATGCACGTAAATCAAGACATGACTCTTAAACCTAGGTTAAGGCACGTAGTTCAAGGTTAGTCCACACAAATCGAGGTATCGCACGTAAATCGAAGTTAGGGCACGTAAGTCGAGGAGATTAGGGCACACAATTTTAGGTCAAGGCACGAATGACGAGGCATGCATGAAAACAAAGATAGGGTACGTAATCCAAGGTCGATCATATAATTTTGGGTCTATGGTACGCAAATCAAGGTAAGACACGTTATTCGGGGTCGGGCCTCATATCCTCCCCTCCTTAAAAGAATTTCGTCCCGAAATTCATTCTTACTTGTTGGGGTCATTTAGATGGGTTCTGGCTTTTTATATTTCTACTCCGGGCCATTGCTCGCTCTGTGATCCCCTTTTCCAAAACCGATTCACTTCCAAACTTTCTCCAATCATTAATTCGGTGTGACCCCCACATTTATAGTCGTTCATTTGAACGATTCTATTCTCCATTTGATCTTAAGGTCAAGTTCATTAACTAAGGTTAGAATCTCCATACATAGTCATCAAAGCTTCATTGGTATTCTAACTATATAACTATAACTCCAAAATAACGACTCATGTGTATCAATCTCGCATTCATACCTCAATAGGAACATCACAATAATTCCATGATCCTAGGGTGACATACGCTAATTTCAAGATGATAAGTCTATATCTGATTTACATATCCCATCTACTAGCTTCAAAATTGTTAGCATGTAGGACATACACATGTTATGGATTATTTCCACGATACAACCCTATTTTCATGTTGAACTCACCAAACAAACTAATGCATCTCAAGTCGTCATCTATCGGTAGTATCATAGTTCTTATCTTGAAGGTACATTGGATTAGTAAATCTTCTAATGACTAGTCTTCCGGTTATAGGCTCCTATTCACTAACATCCTTTCCCAGCTTCGTTAACCTTCACGCTCGTAATCAAGGAGAAAGACAGTTGAGATTCATTTAACTCAAACTCTAAGGTTTATTAGGTACCACCAACAAATTGCCATTGAAATTGCATGGGTAAACTAATCATGTTGCACTAGTTCAACTCTTATAAGTAAATTTCATCAGCTTGTGATCCATAATCTATTTCCTTTTTCAAATCTCTATCTTTAAGTCACAAGGCTTCATAATTTCTTTTAATCTTATTCAAAACTCCTAAGACGAATAGTTTCAACCTCAAATAAATTCTACTCACCTCAATCCAAGGTTACATCATACTTAAGAAGACAATGGTCCTACTCACTTAGCAACCTAGTCATTCCTTCGAACACTTAATGCCCGCCAATATATCTTTAACATCAATGTTACTAAGCTGGGTTCATAGTCATGTAAGTGATATCAATGCAGTACTAGGTTACCGGCCGTACAACAACAATCCTAGGACTATAAATGGGTACCAAAATGATCGAGCTCATAAGATACTTACACGAGATAACTTCAAGGTTGTATCAACATAAGAATTATGACCACAAGGTATACTTCAACATAACCTAATAGAACTTAAAAAGTAATCAACCACTCATTTAACTATCACTACAAGATCCACCCCTCTATTCAATGATCACAATTCAAAGTCTACCAACCGCTAGTTTCTGGATGTGAAACGATGCACATAGATACGGTGGTCTAACATTAGTTTCTTGGGTCATTATGACTCTAATTCATCTCTATCATAACTATATGAAATCTTACTTTTCTCATTCACTTGTTCAACTAGCTAAGAACATCAAGACTCATCGACCTTAGGTCTTAGGGTTTACCATGAATCATCATGCATACTCACTATTAGCTATTTAGGATTACTAATCATACCCTAACGACTCCACTTGCTGTCGGATGCTTTAATCTCACTTCAATGGTTTATATACTAGGTCCTTCGGTATTACTTAGAGATATATGCTTTCTAATATCCTCTAGGGTATCCAAACAACAAATGTGCATAATCACAACTAAATCCGAGGGACATCAAATTAATACCATGATTCTTAATACCACCAATATCCAACTTAGGACCCTTAGCAACGTTAGTTATCTAATGCATAATTCAATACCTTACACTTCTATTCGACCTAACATTTTAGGTGTAGTCTTCCGAACACAGGTTTCAGCTACGTGTTTTCCTCAATTCCAACATCTCTGTATCTTGTTATACTAAAGAATCATCAACCTTGTTAAACTTGGTCTCTATAGTTGCCTACATGTCTTGAGGTTATCCATTGTTAGGTAACTTAAATACGCTATCCATGACTTAATAATCTAACCCCTAAAAGTAACTATCGTCAACTTCCACGAATTCATCTTTTAATTTCTAGGTCATGATCTCAACATTTAGTGAACTTGAAACTCGCTAGTATACACCATATCATATTCATCAATGCTTAATTCCAATCAAGTAAGGATTCAATCGTACGAGTATATTGCTAACTTCTTAGATAGTCTATCAAGCCAATTTTAAGATGTGAGAAATGGATTCAAAGAAACCTCCAAGTCAACTTCCACTATCAGCACATGAGAATATATACTACTCTACATATTTAATAGTGTGCTCTTATATCTTAAGCGAAGTTGTATGTCATTAAACTTTATACTTGAACCATAATTAGAAGATCGGTTTAACGGAATCAAGAACTTCATAGCTATAAAATTGACAACTTAATCACAAGTATAGGTATTCCAAAGATAAGGAGATAACTTTACCTCAACAATTATACATGTGCTACGCATTTTATATATATGCATATCCAATAATACATACGATCCATCGAGTACCTGTGAAGATTCCAGAAATCTCTAACCGAGACTTTTCGTTCTTCCTGCATGAATTCATATCCCTGAAAGTTCTAGTTCTAACTATCTATGTGTATAAACAGTCAGTCATGGTTATGCACATGTATCAAGGAAGGAGTATAAAAGAATGCATGCATTATTCAGGGCACTAACATGTCGGTGAGCATGACACATAATACATATGGTCCACAAAAGCACATAATATTCAATGCTCAAATCAATTAAAACATATTAGCGCATATTAACACATATAAACAAGACGTCATAATTACCTTAGGACTTTTACCCATGGTCCGAGAGTTGAACCCAACTAATGCCTAGTTAGCAACTAAGCTCTGATACCATTCTTATATAGGTGTCACGCCTCAACCCGACCTAAGGAGGCTAGACTAGGGTATGACCTAATTCATTTCTACTATTTCACATTCTTAGCCTTTTTTTATGATTTAATGCTTAACGTTGGCCTAAAGCTCCAAAAGTTTTTCTGAAAATCCGACAACATAACGACTGTATTTAAGACCTTTGGTTTGACCTATTTTCTAAAACACCTCAAAACCTTTAATCATTGATTCAATTCCAATTAAAACTTCCTATTTTGTTATCAATAGATATGCCTACTAATTTATCTCAATAGTCTCATTTGATTGACAAGCCTAGCATGATAACTATGTCCCGTTTATTGGCCAGTTCCTATTATGCAAGTACATATTATTATCCTTTAGCTTACAATGAGTACCTAAGTGAAATTAGATAGAGTTAACTTTTTTGATTTTTCACCTAGTGGTTTAAACGCCTACGATAACTACTAACCAAGATAATGAAAGCAAACAATAACTAAATAGTTCGTCCGATTATAATCAGTACAAGCCAAAAATTAGACCCAAATTACAACGGGGTCATTTACATCAACAAAATGAACAGTTGCAATCAAACACAACATCCAAATAGCAACTACTTTTAGGCAAAGCACAAAAGCACGTAGTCACTCCAAGGAATCATCAACAAGCACATTCTCCTCGGGAACCTATTTCAAATATGCTTTACTTGTGACAAAAAGAGGGTGAGTCCTTATGAACTCAGTGAGGGGGAACGAGAGATAACATTTTAAAAACTCTTTTCTGGTTAATCTTATGAAAACTCCTTTGAAGTCATGTCAAATAAAATAAGTAAGTTCATAACAATACATAAATATAAAGGAACACATTTACCCGTCTTTCCTCCCCGAGGTCCTCTAGGAACCAAGCGAGAGTACTTAAACACATAGTGAAAAGGATACGGTGAGCCTTCGCTATCAAGTTCAATCGGTGAGTATTTGCTCTCAATATCATTTTCGATAACAATTGTTACGGCCGACTTCAATCATCCACTTATCGCTCCCAATTGGGTATATTCCGGATGTACTCCAAAATCCTACAACCCAACTCTTCGAGGGTTGAATGCCAAGCGAGAGAGGGAATTGGACCATGGTAGTCACGGGAGCACCGGCAAGCCCTATGCCGCCCGGCGTTCGTGAAATGCTACCATACCACAATGAAAGGTTGCAACCTTATATGCCATGCACAATTATAACATTTAACATATCACATTAGGAGGACAACAAAGTAGATTGCCTCCGAGCAATTATAAGATCGTACATTGACAAGTAAACACACGAGGCATACTTTTACATGTAATTTCACCTGTAAAAACACATACAGTTATATGAATATTAAACCGGCATCCATGTAACACATGTAAATCAAGTCATATAACTCATTTCGGGGTTCACGTATCAAGTAATAAGATTATACAAGCATGCAACGACGTTTACATGAGACCAGGTGCAAGAAAAGTCTACTTATCAACATGTAACCATCGGGAATTACATTTAGAGCTATAATAACAACTACGGGCAGCCTATTAACAACACAATTTAACACGTTTCACTATAAGATCATCTCTTAGTAAAAGTCAATAACATTAGGGCCTCAATTCTGTGCTTAAACATGTACTTAAGCAAACCATTCATCAATTAATGATCCCAAGTCATACATCAATCAAATTTAGCAACATCAACCAGCCACAACAGTCCACACAACATCTAAGTGCCACAATTCCAAGCATTCAAAACCACAAGAGAAGTTACAACATGTTTCAAAGCATATCACTAAACAAAAACCTCACTACAATGGTCTGTTTTCCCACATTCAATTAGACAAGCAAAAATTCTCCAATTTCAGTTAAAAAAATGTCAAATTAAATATTAATGAGTGATTTAAATCTAGGAACAGACCTCACATCATTTGGAGTTCGGACTTAGGAGTTATGGCCAAAACCGTGAGCCTACGCAAAACTGTCCAGTTTTAGACACATTACGATTTTTGCCAATTTTGAGGGTCTTAGAGTCATAATTAGCTTTGGTCAATTTCTGACAAAAATGTCTAGAACTGCAAAATCTAGCAACCTACCAATTTTAATGCATTTTGGACATCATTTGCTAGGCTAAAACCGTTTCGTTCTATAAGGTCAGAAGGCTGCCAAATTCTACTTCAAATTTCCAATTTTTCCAGATTTAGATACCTTTCGATGTTTTGCCATTTTCGATGCCTTAGAATCAAAATTGGCCTTGGCCTATTTCTAAAAAAATGTTCAAAACTGACAAAACTAGTTACGTACCAAAGTTTACGCATTTTTATCAAGGTTTACTAAGCCAAATGCTCTTCGAACTACAAGATCAGAAACTGTCAGCAAAACATTTTTTACCTATCTTCAAGTTCTAGCCAAAAATCTAGCAATGCATGGTCATATAAGCTCATATACACACATATACAACATCTACAGAGGTAAATATAGTCATATGAAGGCATGCATGTGATTTTTGAAAGCTTTTACAAGAGTTTAACCCTCACCTCTTTGAAGATTTAGCAAATGAGCACAAAATCCTTGTTTTTGAGCTTTGTGTGTGACTTTGAGCTATCCTTGCTTGATTACCTTGCTATGGCCGATGCTTGGAGTGTCCTAGAGACTGAGCTTGAGGTCTTGGAAGCTCAAACCTTACTCGAAATGGAGAGAGAATGAGAGCTTGAGAGAGTTTTGAGAGGAAAATGAAATGTGATGAGTTGTGTGTGTGTGTGTGTTGGCCTTAGGGCCTTTCAAATCTTATTTTTGTGTGTCAACTAGCATATAATTTGATTTGTAATGAGGCATGGGATGGGTTGGTCGAGAAAGGGGACTTGGGGTAGGGTGAAATGGCAATATTTTATGCATTGTGTCTTGTGTATGTCATAGATTGTCTAGGGTAGAATATTTTTTGTTCAAAACTTGCTCAAGACCTTGATATGGCCGAGTAATGCAATGAAAAATCTGAAATTTCAGATTCAATTTAATACATTATAGATTATAATAAGTGTGCAATTTGAGGTGCATTGGTTTTGGGTGACAATAAAGAATAAAGAATGTTTAGGTGTTTGTGTAGATAGAATTATTTATTGTTAGTGGATTTTGTATTGATTTGAATTAGGATTATAATAATAGTTAGTGGTGTTTGTAGGATTATTTTATAGTCTAGTGGTTTGTGTAGAATTCTTTATTGATTAGCGTGCGGGCACACTTTCCTATGTCTATGGCACGCACTACGAGACACGCACAGAAATCAATACTGGGCACGAATCATGAGGTAGACATGAACTACGAGGTAAGGCAAATACTTCAAGATAAATGCACAGATTTCAATGCAAATGCACACAACCCTAGGTAAATGCACACAAACCAATGTAAGGCACGTAATTTGATGCAATGTACGTAAATCAAGACACGACTCTTAAATATAGGTTAAAGCACGCAGTTCAAGGTTAGTGCACACAAATCGAGGTATCGCACGTAAATCGAAGTCAGGGTACATAAGTCGAGGATTAGGGCACACAATTCTAGGTCAAGGCATGAATGACAAGGCATGCACGAAAACCAATACAGGATACGTAATCCAAGGTTGGTCATATAATTCTGGGTCTATGGCACACAAATCAAGGTAAGACACGTTATTCGAGGACGGGCCTCACAAAAACAAAGTTCGTGTGGGATGGCAAGTGTGAGAATAGCTTTCAGGAGCTGAAGACAAGATTGACGACCGTACCTGTTCTTGCATTACCCGAAGGAAGTCAAGGCTTTGTAATCTATAGCAATGCTTCTAAAGAAGGATTAGGTTGTGTTTTGATGCAGAATGGTAGAGTGATTGCATATGCCTCTAGGAACCCAAAGTCGTATGAATTGAACTACTCGACGCATGATTTAGAGCTAGCGTCTATTGTGTTTCCACTAAAGAAATAGAGGCACTACTTGTGGGGTAACAAGTTTGAGGTGTTTACAGATCACAAGAGCTTGAAGTACTTGTTTTCACAAAAAGAATTGAATATGAGGCAAAGACGGTGGATGGAGCACTTGGATGATTATAACGACACAATCAATTATGTGCCTAGTAAATCGAACGTAGTAGCGGATGCCTTAAGCCAGAAGGCGAGCATGGCAAGATTGAAGGTTAAGGTATGGGAGATGTTAAAGGAAGCATTTATGTGGAAACCACAATTGACTCAAAAAAATTACTATTTGCCACTACACAAGTTCAATCGAACTTGTTTTCTGAGATTCGAGAGGCCCAACAGAAGGACTAACAGTTTCAGAAGATTAAGGAAAGCAACGCAGATTCCAAGTTTCATGATGATGGTATTTGGAGGTTCAGGAGTCGAATTTGTGTTCCTAATGACCCAGAGTTGAAAAAGAAGATTCTTGAGGAAGCCCATAACGCAAGATACACCATTCATCCCGGTGGGACAAAGATGTACCGGGACTTGAAGCAACACTATTGATGGAATAACATGAAGAGAGAGATTGCGGAGTTTGTGGCAAGGTGTTTGACTTGTCAGAGGATCAAAGCAGAACATCAACGACCGGCAAGTTTACTTCAGCCATTGGAAATTCCCCGATGGAAATGGGAACATATAACTATGGACTTTGTTATGGACCTGCCAAGGTCACAAAAGGGTCATGATGTCGTTTGGTCATAGTGGATAGATTGACTAAGTCAGCACACTTCTTACTGATGAACAAGGAGGATAGTCCTGAGAAACTGGGAGATATATATGTAGCGGACATTATAAGGAAACATGGGATGCCCGTAAGTATTGTATCAGATAGGGATCCTCGTTTTACTTCCCGATTTTGGAAGAGATTACAAGAAGCTTTGGGGACGAAGTTGAGTTTCAGTATAGCTTATCATCCTCAGATTGATGGGCAATCTGAGAGAACTATTCAGATTTTGGAGGATATGTTGAGGGCGTGTGTTCTAGACTTTGGAAAAGGTTGGGAGAATTATCTACCTCTAGCGGAGTTCGCCTATAATAACAGCTACCAGGCCACTATCAGGATGGCCCCATTTGAGGCATTGTATGGATGTAAGTGTCGATCCCCAATATACTAGGATGAAGTAGGTGAGATGAAGACTTTTGACCCGACCCTTCTACCAGAACTTATGAAGACAGTCGAAAATGTCCACCTCATCCGGAAACGGATGCTTACTGCCCAAAGCAGGCAAAAAAGTTATGCAGACCGACGGAGATGGAATTTGGAATATAAGGTCGGCGACAAGGTGTTCTTGAAGTTATCACCTCGGAGAGGATTGATTAAATATGGTAAGGGTGGAAAGTTGAGCCCGAGGTTTGTAGGACCATTTGAGATAGTTGATAAGGTTGGCAAATTGACGTATCACCTGGAACTACCCCAGAACCTCCCCAATATTCATGATGTCTTCCATGTCTCAATGCTACGAAAGTATCACCATGACCCATCACACGTCTTGGAGCCAGAGCCGTTGCAGCTTCGGGAGAACTTGTCTTATGAAGAAAAGCCTATTCAGATCCTAGACCAGCAAGATCGGGAGTTACGCAACAAGTCTATACTGATGGTGAAAGTGTTGTGGGATCACCATGGAGTTGAAGAAGCAACGTGGGAAAGGCGAGACCAGATGGAGTAACATCATCTGGCATTATTTCAAAGGTAATATTGAATTTCAGGACGAAATTCTTTTAAGGAGGGGAGGATGTGAGGCCCGACCTCGATTTGCGTGCGATACCTCGTTTCGTGTGTCCTAACCTTGAACTGCGTGCCTTAACCTAGGTTTAAGAGTTGTGACTTGAATTTCGTGTCATGCATTGATTTGCGTGCATGTACTTGGCATACGTGCATCTGTCTCATAGTTCATGTCTTACCTCGTAGTACGTGCCCTAGATCTAGGAAAGCGTGCCCACACGCTAATCAATAAAGAATCCTACACAAAGCACTAGACTATTAAATAATCCTACAAACTCCACTATCAATATTATAATCCTAAAATCAACTCACTAGAAGACAAAATTTCACTAAACACTAAACATTCTTCATTCTTTATTCCTTATTCTTTTGCAAATTCCAAGCACCTAAAATACCACATCAACCTACAATAAAATAAGGCTTAAAACATGACAAAAAAAATTTCAGATTGTTGAGCTCACTTGGCCGGCCATACCAAGGCCTTTGAGCAAGGTTTGAACAATTATTCTTTTAACCATGCATGCTTAGACAAGAATCTTACACCATAAGATATCTTTTCTTGCACCAAGGCACCTTTTGCTAAACACCAAGCTTCACATCTCGGCCTCCTCACCATTATGTCTCCTCACAATTCAAATTTCTCAACATAACAAAACAAATCAGCCCCTACAAGCTCAAGGCCGACACACTCACACACACAAGACATAAACTCTCTCAAGAAAATTCTCTCAAGCTCTCATCTCCTCTCACTCTCGGCCATGGCTTCTTCAAGAGTCTTCATAGCTCAAGCTCACATGATAAGGCTCACCTAGGCTCTCAAGGACTCTAAGAAACTCAACCATAACAAGCAAGAAGCAAGAAATCACAAGCAAGCTCACAAAGTTCCTCATTCTTGGCCTTAGGTGTGTCTTGATAGTTTTTTTTTTCTTTTTCTTTCATTTCCTTTTGTTCTACACACATGAACACCATCCTCACATGCTAACTAAGTTAGAAATCAAGGGTAATCAAGCTATCTCTCTCAGCCAAAGCAAGGAGGAAGCCTTTGTGCATTTTGAAGAACATTTGAGTATCATTAACCATCAATAGGCTAAGGTGAGGGTTAAACTCTTTTAAAAGCTTTCAAAACTCACATGCATGCTTCCATATGGCTAGCTTTACCTCTGTAATTATTGTATATATGTGTAAATGAGCTTATCTTCGCATGCATGGCTTGATAATGGCTAGGAACTTGAAGATAGGTAAAAACGTTTTTGCTGGCAGTTTTCTGACTTTGTAGAGTGAAATGAATTTGGCTTAGTAAACCTTTATAAAAGTGTGTGAAGATTGGTAGGACACTAGTTTTGTCAGTTCTGAACATTTTTTTGTAGAAATAGTCCATGGCCAATTTTGAATCTAAGGCTTCCAAAATTGTCAAACATCATGAGCTGTCTAAATCTGGAAAAATTGGAAAAATAAAATAGGTTTCTGGCAGATTACTAATCTTGTAGAACGAAGTATTTTTTATCTACTAAATGTTTGTGAAAATGCATGAAAATTGGTCGGTTGCTAGATTTTTCAGTTCTGGACATTTGTGCCAGAATTCGACCAAAGCCAATTCTGACTCTAAGACCCTCAAAAATAGAAAAAAATAGTAATGTGTCTAAAACTAGATAGTTTTGCATAGTCTCACGGTTTTGGCCATAACTCCTAAGTCTGAACTCCAAATGATGCAAGGTTTGTTTCTAGATTTAAATCCCTAATTAAGCTTCAATTTGACACTTTTTTCACCGGAATTGGAGATTTTTTTCTTGTCTAAATGAATGTGGGAAAACAGACCATTGCAGTGAGGTTTTTGTTTAGCGATATGCTTAGAATCATGTTGAGACCTTGCTTGAGGTATTGAATGCTTGGAATTGTGGCACTTAGATGTTGTGTGGACTGTTGTGGTTGGTTGAGGTTGCTTAATTTGGTTGATGCATGCCTTGGGATCATTAATTGATGAATGGTTTGCTTAATCGCATGTTTAAGCACGGAATTGAGGCCCTAACGATTATGACTATTTGCTAAGAGATGGTCTATTGTTTAATTGTGTTTAATTGTGTGGTTAATAGGCTGCCCGGATTTGTCCTTATGGCTCTAATATGATTCCCGAAGATTGCATGATTGATAAGTGCGTTATTCTTGTACCCGGTCTCTCGTAGGCGTCGTTGCATGCTTGTATAATCTTAATACTTGATATGTGAACCCCGAAATGAGTTATATGACTTGATTTATATGTGTTTCTTGGCTGCCCGTTTAATGTTCATATAACCCTATGTGTTCTACAAAGTGAAATTTCATGTCAAGCATGCCTCGTTCGTTTACTTGACAATATGTGATCTTGAAATTGCTCGGAGGCAACCTACTTTGTTGTCCTCCTAATGTGAATTGTTAAATGGTATAAATGTACATTGTATACAAGGTTGCAACCTTTCATTGTGGCATGGTAGTGTTTCACGAACGCTAGGCAGCATAGGGCTTGCCGGTGCTCCCGTGACTACCATGGTCCAATTCCCTCTCTCGCTTGGCATCCCACCCTCATAGAGTTGGGTCGTAGGATTTCGGGGTACATCCGAAGTACACCCAATTGGGAACAATAAGTAAATGATTGAAGCCGGCTACAACAATTGTTATTGAAAATGAACTTGAGAGCAAATTCTCACCGATTGAACTTGAGAGCAAAAGCTCACCGTATCCTTGAAATGATTGGTAATTGTATCTGTTGTTCAATTTGATTCTTATACCTTGTGTACTTTATTATTCGTAATACGTGACATGTTTTCAAAAAGAGATTTCTATGAGATTAACCGAAAAATAGTTTCAAAACATTATCTCTCGTTTCCCTCTCTCTGAGTTCATAAGGACTCACCATCTTTTATCATCACAGGTGAAGAAGATCAGGAATAGGTACCCAAGGAGAACGTGGCTATTGATGACTCTTTGGAGTGATTGCTTGTCTTACGTGCCTTGCTTGACTGTGGCTATTTTGTGAACGTTATGTTTATTTTGAAGACTATTTCTTATGTTGTTTGCTGTTGATTGTAAATGACCCCCGTTGTAATTTGGGGTCTAATTTTGGCTTGTACTGACTATGACTAGACGATACACTATTTTGTGGGTTGCTATTACTTTTTTGATTTAGTAACTGCCATACGCAACTCAATCACTAGGTGAAAAAAATCAAATGATATAACTCTATCTAATTTCACCTAGGTATTGAATAGTAAGCTAAGGATCAATAGGTACTTGCGCCATAGGAATCGACAAGTAAACAAGATATAACCATCATGCTAAGCTTCTTAATCAAACAAGACCTTTAAGATAAATTAGTAGGTAAATCGGTTGATGACCAAATAGAAGTTCTTAGCGGATTTGAATTAATGATTGGTACATTGAGACATTTAGAAATTTAGGTCAAACCAAAAGGTCCTAAATATAGCCGTTATGACGCCGATTTTTCGGGAAATCTTTCAGAGTTTTAGGCTAACGTTAAGTGTTAAATCTTAACAAACGATTAAGTATGTGAAATAGTGTAAATGATTAGATCACACCCTAGTCTAACCTCTATAGGTCGGGTTGGGGCGTGACAAATCCTACATATTCCACTAACAATATTCTAATTCTAATTCAAATTCTCTACAAAATCCACTAACAATAAACAATTCTTTCTACACAAACACCTAAACATTCTTTATTTTTTATTCTCACCTAAAACCAATGCACCTCAAATTCTACACTTATTATAATCCATAATATACTCACATGAATCTAAAAATTCAGAATTTTCAATGCTAATTTCGGCCATATCAAGGTCTTTGAGCAAGCTTGAACAAAAAATATTATATCCTAAAAATTTTATGACACACATAAAACACAATGCATAAAATAATGCTCAAATACCCTACCCAATGCCTCACTTTCTCGGCCCTTTCATCAAACATGCTAGAACAATTCAATTGTGCGTTAGATGACTCACAAAAATCAGATTTGTAAGGCTCAAGGCCGACACACACACACAAGCTACACTCAACATGCTTCAAACATCAATTTTCTCTCAAAACTCTCTCATTCTCTCTCCTTCTCTCTCATTTTCGACCATGGAAGCCCTTTGAGCTCCCAAGACTCCTAACAACTCTCAAGGACACTCTAAGACTCTCCCAAGCACGGCCATAGCAAGCACAAGAAAGCAAGAAGCAAGAAAATCTCACACGAAGCTCACAAAACTCTCTATCTCGGCCATAGGTAAGTTTTGATAGTTTTCTTCCATTTCTTTTGGTTTCCCTCACATGCACACCTTCTTCACATGCTAACTAAGCTAGGATTTAAGGAAATCCAACCCACCACTCGTCCAAAGAAAGGAAAGAGGGCCTTTTTTTGCATTTTCAAGAGCATTTGTGCATCTTCATCTATCAATTTGCTAAGGTGAGGGATAAACTCTTTTAAAAGCTTTCAAAACTCACATGCATGCTCTCATATGGATGTATTTACCTTTGTAGTTCATGTATATGTGTTTATATGAGCCTATCTACTCATGCATGGCTTGACAATGGCTAGAAACTTGAAGATATCTAAACACATTTTTGCTGGCAGATTACTGACCTTCTAGAACGAAGTGCTTTTGGCTTAGTAAACAATAATAAAAATGCATACAAGTTGGTAGGTCACTATTTTTGTCAGTTCTGAACATTGTTTTGTAGAAATAGGCCAAGGCCAATTTGGATTCTAAGACTCCAAAAAGGCCAAATATCGAAAGGTGTCTAAATCTGGAAAACTTGGAAATATGAAGTAGGTTTCTGGCAGCTTTCTGACCTTGTAGAACGAAGTATTTTTGGTATAGTAAAAGATTTCAAAAATTCATAAAATTTTTTAGTCCACTAGATTTGTCAGTTCTGAACATATTTGGAAGAAATAGGCTAAGGCTAATTTTGCGTTTAAAGGCCTCAAAAGTAGCAAATATTGAAATGTGTATGAATCTGGATAGTTTTGTGTAGTCTCACGGTTTTGGCCATAACTCCTAAATCCGAACTCCAAATGCAGCGAGGTTTGTTTCTAAATTTATATCACTCATTAAGTTTCAATTTGAAATTTAGTTCACAGAATTTGGAGATTATTTTCTTGGCTTACGGAATGTGGAAAAACAGACCATTGCAGTAAGGTTTTGCTTGGTAATATGCTTTGAATCATGTGGTAACTTTACTTGTGGTATTGAATGCTTGGGATTATGGAAATTAGAAGTTGTGTGGGCTGTTGTGGTTGGTTGAGGTTGCTTAATTTGGTTGATGCATGGCTTGGATTCATTAATTGATGAATGGTTTTCTTAATCGCATGTGTAAGCACGTTATTGAGGCCTTATCGCTTATGACTACTTGCTAAGAGATGATCCTATGGTTAAATGTGTTCAATTGTGTGGTTAATAGGCTGCCCATAATTTTACTTAGAGCTCTAAATATGATTCCCGATGATTGCATGTTGATAAGTGAACTATTCTTGCACCCGGTTATGTGTAAGTGTTGTTGCATGCTTGTATGATCTCAACACTTGATATATGAACCCGAAATGAGTTATACAACTTGTTTTATATGAAGTTACTTGGCTGCCCGTTAAATGTTCATATGCCTCTAAGTGTTTTACAAAGTGAATATACATGTCAAGCATGCCTTGTATGTTTACTTATCGATATGTGATCTTATAATTGCTTGGAGGCAACCTACTTTGTTGACCTCCTAATGTGAATTGTTAAAAGAAATTCAATGGCTTAATTGAACATGATTACTTGGCTGCCCGTGAAAGTTTAATTGCTTTCAAATGGATATATGAAATGATTATATGTTCTTACAATGCCTTATATGCCAATATGTCAAAATGTGATCATATACTTGCTTGGAGGCAACCGATTTTGTTGACCTCCTAATGTGAACTGTTAAATGGCATAAATGGACATTGCATACAAGGTTGCAACCTTTCATTGTGGCATGGTAGCGTTTCACGAACACCGGGAGGCATAGGGCTTGCCGGTACTCCCGTGACTACCATTATCCAATTCCCTCTCTTGCTTGGCATTCCACCCTCGGAGAGTTAGGTCGTAGGTTTGGTGTACATCCGGAGTATACCCATTTGGAGTGATAAGTGGATGATTGATGCCGGCTACAACAATGGTTATTGAAAATGAACTTGAATGCAAAAGTGTAATGTATCACTTGAACGACATGAACTAAGTGTTATGCGGGGAAAAGTGCTACGCCCAAAAGTGGTGGGAGCTACCTCTTGAGTCCGTAGGAGTCACCTCTAGAGTCCTGTAGATATCAAAACGTATCCTTTTTACTATGTGTTTAAGTACTCTCGCTTGGTTCCTAGAGGATCTCAGAGAGGAAAGACGGATAAATATATTCATTTATATTTTTGTTATGTTATGAACTTGCTTATTTCATATGACATGTTTTCAAAAGGGTTTTTCATAAGAGTAATTGGAAAAGAGTTTTTAAAACGTTATTTCTCATTCCACCTCGCTGAGTTCATAAGGACTTACCCTCTTTTATCATCACAGGTGAAGAATATTTGGAATAGGTACACGAAGAGAATGTGCCTGTTGATGATTCCTTGGAATGATTACGTGCTTTATGTGCCTTGCTTGACAGTAGCTGTTTTGTGAACATTGTGTTTGCTTTGAAGACTACTTATTTTATTGATGTAAATGACCCTGTTGTAATTTGGGTCTAATTTTGGCTTGTACTGATTATAACTAGACGAACACTCTAATTGGTCGTTTTGCTATCACTATTTTGATTTAGTAACTATCATAGGCAATTGAAACATTAGTTGAAGGATCAAATAAATGAATCTATCTAATCTTACCCAGATACTTACTCATAGGCTAAAGGATAACAGGTACTCGCGTAAAAGGGATTGACAAATAAACGGATCATAGTTATCTTGGTAGGCGTGTTAATCAAATGAGACTTCCGAGTTAGATCAATAGGCATATCGGTTGATGATAAATAGGTGTCTTAGTTGAAATCAAATCAATGATTGAAAGTTTTTGAGGCATTTTAGAAAATAGGTCAAACCAAAGGTCTTAAATACAGCCGTTATGTTGTCGATTTTCCGGAAAAACTTTTGGAGTTCTAGGCCAACGTTAAGCATTAACCATAGTCAAACGGTTAAGGACGTAAAATAACAATGATGATTTAGGTAACACCTTAGTCTAGCCTCAATAGGTCGGGTTGGGGGCGTGACACCTATATTAGAATGGTATCAGAGCGTAGTTTTCGCATTAGTTGGGTTCAACTCTTGGACCATGGGTAGAAGCCCTAAGGTAATTATGATGTATTGTTTATATGTGTAAATATGTGTTAATGTGCTTTAATTGCTTTGTGCATTGAATATCATGTGCCTTGTGGACTATATGTATTATGTGTCATGCATACCGACACGTTAGTGCCCTCAATAATGCATGCATGCTTTTATACTCCTTCCTTGATACATGTGCATGTTATATAACCATGAATGACTGTTTATACACATAGATAGTTAGGATTAGGACTTTTAGGGAAGTGAATTTATGCAGGAAGAACGAAAAGGCTCGGTTAGAGATTTCTCGCATCTTCACAGGTACTCGATGGATCATATGTATTATTGGATATGCATATATAAAATGTGTAGCACATGTATAATTGTTGAGGTAAAGTTATCTCCTTATCTTTGGAATACCCATACCTGTGATTAAGTTATCAATTTTATAGCTATGAAGTTCTTGATTCCATTAAACCGTTCTTCTAATTGTGGTTCAAGTATAAAGGTTAATGACATACAACTTTCCTTAAGACATAAGAGGATACTGTTGGACATGTGGAGTAGTACATATATATTCATATGCTTATAATAGAAGTTTGACTTAGGAGTTGCTTTTGAATCAAATTCTTATATTTTAAATTGGTGTAATAGACTATTTAAATGATTGAATCCTTACTTGATTGGAATTAACCATTGATGATTCTTTAGTATAACAAGATATAGGGATGTTGGAATCAAGGAATTCACGTAGCTAGAACTTGTGTTCAGAAGACTACACCTAAAATGTTGGGTCAAATAGAAGTGTAAGGTATTGAATTATACATTAGATGACTAACGTTGCTAAAGGTCCTAAGTTGGATATCGGTGGTATTAAGAATCGTGGTATTAATTTGGTGCTCCTCGGATTTAGTTGTGATTATGCAAAGTGGAGTCATTAGCGTATGATTAGTAATCCTAAATAGCTAATAGTGAGTATGTATGATGATTCATGGTAAACCCTAGGACCTAAGGTCAATAAGTCTTGATGCTCTTAGCTAGTTGAACATATAAATGAGGAGAGTAAGATTTCATATAGTTAAGATGGAAACGGATTAGAGTCATGATGACCCAAGAGACTATTGTTAGACAACCGTATTTATGTGCACTGTTTCACGTCTAGAAACTAGCGGTTGGTAGACTTGGAATCGTGGTCGTTGAATAGAGGGTGGATCTTGTAGTGATAGTTAAATGAGTGGTTGATTACTTTTGAAGTTCTATTAGATTATATTGAAGGATGCCTGGTGGTTATAATTCTTATGTTGACATAGCCTTGAAGTTATTTCGTGTAACAAGCTACTTGGATTAGTATGGTAAGTATCATATGAGCTAGATCAATTCGATACCCATTTATAGTCCTAGGATTGTTGTTGTACGGCCGATAACCTAGTGGAGCATTGATATCACTTATATGGCTATGGCCCTAGCTTAGTAACACTAATGTTGAAGATATATTGGCAGGCATTAAGTGTTCAGAGGAATGACTAAGTCACTAAGTAAGTAGGACCATTGTCCACTTAAGTATGATGTAACCTTGGATTGCGGTGAGTGGAACTTATTGGAGATTGAAACTGTTCGCCTTAAGAGTCTTGGTTAAGATTAAATTTTTTTTTTTAAGCTTTGTGACTTGAAGATAGAGATTTGAATAAGGAAATAAATTGTGGATCACAAGGTGATGAAATTTACTTGTAAAAGCATCACTTGTAAGAGTTGAACTAGTGCACAATGATTAGTTTACCCATACAATTTTGATGACAATTTGTTGGTGGTACTTAATAAACCTTAGAGTTTGAGTTCAACGAATCTCAATGGTCTTTCTCCTTGATTATGAGCGTGAAGGTTAACGAAGCTGGGAAAGAATGTTAGTGAATAGGAGCCCGTAGCCGGGAGACTAGTCATTAGAAGATTTGCTAATGTACCTACGAGATAAGGACTATGATACTATCGATAGATGACGACTTGAGATGGATTAGTTTGTTTGGTGAGTTCTTCCTGAAAATAGGGTCGTATTGTGGAAATGACCCATAACATGTGTATGTCCTACGTCTTAACAATTTTGAAGCTAGTTGATTTGTTATGTAAATCGGATATAGACCTATCATCTTGAAATTAGTGTATGTTACCATAGGATCATGATACTATTGTGATATTCCTTTTGAGGTATGAATGCAAGATTGACACGACATAAGTCAAGACTTTGGAGTTATAGTTATATTGTTAGAATACCAATGCAGTTTTGATTACTATGCTTGGAGGTTCTAACCTTAGTTAACGAACTCGACCTTAAGATCAATTGGAGAAAATAGAGTGGTTCAAAGGAATGAACAGTGAATGTAGGGGTCACACCAAATTAATGATTGGAGAAAGTTTGGAAGTGAATCGGTTTTGGCAAAGAGGATCACGGAGCAAGCAACGGCCGAGAATAGAAATATCAAAGGCCAAAACCCATCTAAATGACCTTAACAAGCAAGAATGAATTTCAAGATGAAATTCTTTTAAGGAGAGGAAGATGTGAGGCCCGACCCTGAATAACGTGTCTTACCTCGATTTGCATGCTTTAGACCCAGAATTATATGATGACCTTGGTTTCCTTGCCTTGTCTTGGTTTTCGTGTATATCTCGTCATACGTGCCTTGACCTAGAATTGTATGCCCTGACCTCAATTTACGTGCGTTACTTTGATTCGTGTGCCCTAACCTTGAACTGTGTGCCCTAACCTAGGTTTAAGAGTCGTATCTCGATTTACGTGCTTTGCATTTAATTACGTGCCTTGCATTGGTTTACATGCATTCACCTAGGGTTAGGTGCATTTACTTTGAAATCCGTTCATTTTCCTTGAAGTGCATGCCTTACCTCGGATGCGTGCCCTAGACCTAAGAATACATGCTTGGACGCTAATGAATAAAGATTCATGCACAAAGCAAAACACAATAAAATAATCCTACAAAATCCACTAACTATTAAAATAATATTATACTAATCCTACATATTCCACTAACAATATTCTAATCCTAATTCAAATGCTCTACAAAATCCACTAACAATAAACAATTCTTTCTACACAAACACATAAACATTCTTTATTCTTTATTCTCACCTAAAACCAATGTACCTCAAATTCTACACTTATTATAATCCATAATATACTCACATGAATCTGAAAATTCATAATTTTCCATTCTAATTTCAGCCATATCAAGGTCTTTGAGCAAGCTTGAACAAAAAATATTCTATCGTAAACATTTTATGACACACACAAAACACAATGCATAAAATAATGCTCAAACACCCTACCCACTGCCACAATTTCTCGGCCCTTTCACCACACATGCTAAAAAAAGTTCAATTTTGCATTAGATGACTCACAAAAATGAGATTTGTAAGGCTCAAGGCCGACACACACACACAAGCTACACTCAACATGCTTCAAACATCAATTTTCTCTCAAAACTCTCTTATTCTCTCTCCTTCTCTCTCATTTTCGACCATGGCTGCCCTTTGAGCTCCCAAGACTCCTAAAAACTCTCAAGGACACTCTAAGAATCTCCTAAGCTCGGCCATAGCAAGCACAAGCAAGCAAGAAGCAAGAAAATCTCACACGAAGCTCACAAAACTCTCTATCTCGGCCATAGGTAAGTTTTGATAGTTTTCTTCCATTTCTTTTGGTTTCACACACATGCACACCTTCTTCACATGCTAACTAAGCTAGGATTTAAGGAAAGCCAATCCACCACTCGGCCAAAGCAAGGAAAGAGGGCCTTTTTTTTTGCATTTTCAAGAGCATATGTGCATCTTCATCTATCAATTTGCTAAGGTGAGGGATAAACTCTTTTAAAAGTTTTCAAAACTCACATGCATACTCTCATATGGCTGTATTTACCTTTGTAGTTCATGTATATGTGTTTATATGAGCCTATCTACTCATGTATGGCATGATACTGGCAAGAAACTTGAAGATATGTAAACACGTTTTTGCTGGCAGATTACTGACCTTGTAGAACGAAGTGCTTTTGGCTTAGTAAACATTGATAAAAATGCATGAAAATTGGTAGGTTACTAGTTTTGTCAGTTTTAAACATGTTTTGTAGAAATAGGTCAAGGATAATTTTGACTCGAAGACCTCCAAAATGTCCAAATATCGAAAGGTGTCTAAATCTGAAAAACTTGGAAATATGAAGTAGGTTTCTGGCAGCTTTCTGACCTTGTAGAACGAAGTAGTTTTGTCCTAGTAAAAGATTTTGAAAATGAATGAAAGTTGGTATCCCACTAGATTGGTCCGTTCTGAACATATTTCAAAGAAATAGGCTAAGGCTAAGTTTGCATTTAAAGGCCTCAAAAGTAGCAAATATCGAAATGTGTACGAATCTGGACAGTTTTGTGTAGTCTCACGGTTTTGGCCATAATTCCTAAATCCGAACTCCAAATGGAGCGAGGTTTGTTTCTAGATTTACATAAATCATTAAGATTCAAGTTGACATTTTGTTCACTGAATTTGGAGATTATTTGCTTGGCCGATTGAATGTGGAAATACAAACCATTTCAGTAAGGTTTTTGCTTGGTAATATGCTTTGAATCATGTGGTAACTTTACTTGTGGTATTGAATGCTTGTGATTATGGAAATTAGAAGTTGTGTGGGCTGTTGTGGTTGGTTGAGGTTGCTTAATTTGGTTGATGCATGTCTTGGATTCATTAATTGATGAATGGTTTGCTTAATCGCATGTGTAAGCACGGAATTGAGGCCCTATCGCTTATGACTACTTGCTAAGAGATGATCCTATGGTTAAATGTGTTCAATTGTGTGGTTAATAGGCTGCCCATAATTGTCCTTAGAGCTCTAAATATGATTCCCAATGATTACATGTTGATAAGTGAACTATTCTTGCACCCGATTTTGTGTAAGTGTCATTGCATGCTTGTATGATCTCAACACTTGATATATGAACCCAAAATGAGTTATATAACTTGTTTTATATGAAGTTACTTGGATTCCCATTAAATGTTCATATGCCTCTAAGTGTTTTACAAAGTGAATATACATGTCAAGCATGCCTTGTATGTTTACTTATCGATATGTGATCTTATAATTGCTCGGAGGCAACCTACTTTGTTGACCTCTTAATGTGAATTGTTAAAAGATATTCAATGGCTTATTTGAACATGATTACTTGGCTGCCCGTGAAAGTTTAAGTGCTTTCAAATGGATATATGAAATGATTATATGTTCTTACAATGCCTTATATGCCAATATGTCAAAATGTGATCATATACTTGCTCGGAGGCAACCTACTTTGTTGACCTCCTAATGTGAAATGTTAAATGGAATAAATGGGCATTGAATACAAAGTTGTAGCCTTTCATTCTGGCATGGTAGCATTTCACGAACGCCGGGTGGCATAGGGCTTGCCAGTGCTCCCGTGACTACTATGGTCTAATTCCCTCTCTCGCTTGGCATTCCTCCCTCAGAGAATTGGATCGTAGGTTTGGTGTATATCCGGAGTACACCCATTTGGAGTGATAAGTGGATGATTGATACTGGCTACAACAATGGTTATCGGAAATGAACTTGAACGGTAGGAACTAAGTGATATGCGGGGCAAAGTGCTACACCTAAAAGTGGTGGGAGCTACCTCTTGAGCCCATAGGAGACACCTCTGGAGTCCTGTACGTATCACCGTATCCTTTTCTCTATTTGTTTAAGTACTCTCGCTTGGTTCCTAGAAGACCTCAGGGAGGAAAGACGGGTAAATATGTTCATTTATATTTATGTTATGTTATCAACTTGCTTATTTCATATGACATGTTTTCAAAAGGGTTTTTTCATAAGAGTAATCAGAAAAGAGTTTTTAAAGCGTTATCTCTCATTCCACCTCGCTTAGTTCATAAGGACTCACCCTCTTTTATCATCACAGGTGAAGAAGATTTGGAACAGGTACCCAAAGAGAATGTGCCTGTTGATGATTCCTTGGAATGATTACATGCTTTATGTGCCTTGGTTCACAATGGCTGTTTTTTAAATGTTGTGTTTGCTTTGAACACTACTTATTTTGTTGATATAAATGACCCTGTTGTAATTTGGGTCTAATTTTGGCTTGTACTGATTATAACTAGACGAATACTCTAATTGGTCGTTTTGCTATCACTATTTTGATTTAGTAACTATCATAGGCAACTTAAACTTTAGGTGAAGGATCAAATAAATAAATCTATCTAATCTTACCCAGGTACTTACTCATAGGCTAAAGGATAACAGGTACTCGCGTAAAAGGGATTGACAAATAAATGAAACATAGTTATCTTGTTAGGCTTGTTAATCAAATGAGACTTCCGAGTTAGATCAATAGGCATATCGGTTGATGATAAATAGGGGTCTTAGTTGAAATCGAATCAATGGTTGAAAGTTTTTGAGGCGTTTTAGAAAATAGGTCAAACCAAATGTCTTAAATATAGCCGTTATGCTGCTGGTTTTCCGGAAAAACTTTTGGAGTTCTAGGCTAACGATTAAGCATTAATCATAGTCAAACGGTTAAGGATGTAAAATAACAATGATGATTTAGGTTACATCCTAGTCTAGCCTCTATAGGTCGGGTTGGGTACGTGACAGCGTCAAACGAGGCATGTAGTCCACTAAAGGTCGACGGCTCGAGAGGAGCGCACGACCGTAGTATGCAGTTAGTGACGAATGCTGGTTTTGGGCAAAGAGAGGCCAAGGACCCCCACACCGTCGTGGTGTGCCGCATCCGAGAGATCGAGCGACGCAGCATGGGCCACGTCTGCCGTACTCGTAGGAGTGAGCAGTGTGGAACAACGGACGTGCTTAGGGGTTCTTTCTATGTTTCATCCACGGAGGCAGACGCAAGGCGAAAGATGGACGATATGACTTTATACTGCCATCTTCGTATGTACGCAACACAGGAAACTGACCGGCCGACCGAGGCAATGCAAGCACTTGGCCCGCAAATAAAGAGGCAAGCAGGGGCGGACGTCGCTGCTGAAGCAGGGATCCAACCGACCCATACAAGCCGACTACCACTCACGCGCTATTACGATCGCTATGCCCGGACCACCAAGCTAGTAACCGCCCCACTGTCTGGGCAAAGGAAGCCCTTCAGGCAAACGGAACCGGCGAGATGGCCCGAGCACGCACCGTTAGGCATGAAGAATTTCTTAGGGACAAGGGACAGGAACGGCATGAGGTACATGACTAGGTTGCACGTCGCAAGCTTAGGAGCCTACTTCGTGGTGCCCGACCAAACACCGAGTGCACGCACTTGAGGTACCAACCGAAAGCAAACTTCCTGCCCACGCGGTGCTTGGATCGCCATGACACTAGACCATGTCCATCGCATTACGACTCAGAGAGGACCATGGCATCGTGTGCTAGGCGATTCGCGCATCGCGTAGACCCATAGGAACACACTGTCAGACGACTTTGAGGCAGAATGGTGCTTGGATTGCCACGACATTGAAGCTCTAGCCATCGTCTCATCGTAAAGCTCACGTCATCACTTAACGAAAGCCAAGGTCGTGTGCTAGGCGATTTGCGCATGCCCCTACTGTCCCCTTGTTTGCACCCGTATGCACGGAACGGGACAATCAAACTACCTTCCTGCCCACGCGGTGCTTGGATTGCCACGACACTCGACCATGTCCGTCGCATTACGACTCAGCAAGGACCATGGCATCATGTGCTAGGCAATTCGCACATCACACAGACTAGTCGGAACCTACCAGGGGACGGCTTCAAAGTCGCATGGTGCTTGGATCGCCACGACATTAAAGCATTCACAATCATCTCATCGCAACGCTTGCGTCATTGCTTAACGAAAGCCAATGCCACGTGTGCTAGCAGATTCGCGCATCACGCTTGCCCCCACATTCCCCCAAGAGCCACCCAAGCCCATGCAGTGCTTGGATTGCCACGACACTAGACCATGGCTGTGTGCATCCACTCGGCAACAACCATGGCTTCGTGTGCTAGGCGATTCGCGCATCGCGCAGGCCCAATGACACGTCGGCGGATGAGAATGTCCCTCAACGTGTACCTACGGCACGGGGATGGCTAGTTTTGTGCTTGAGCAACCACTCGCCCTTTCATTAGCCATCCCAATGACGTCGACGGTGTTGCGGACCAAGATGGATAATGAAGGGCTAGGGAAGCCGCCACGTTCCTCATTAGCCATACTAGTATCACGCCGGGGGACGCAGGGCGAGGGTGGCACGGCCCCAACGCACGGGTATTGAATGCAATACCTCAGCGTGATTCACTCGATAGGCATTCCCGCCCACAAAATAGCCCACGATATAGCTCACAATGTGCCATGAAGTGCTCACAACGTCCCCCCTCATGGACCTCGACCAAGGGGCTTGACACTACATACCCCCCTATAGTACATTTAGATGCAAAAACCCAAGTGACAGCAGTAGCGTACATTTTGCCATAGATTCATAATGGGTGTTTTGCATATAAAAGACCCCATTTGGCATGATCTTCGTACCCAACTTGCTCCTTATTGATAGCATATGATATCTAAATGCTTCAAGATTATTTTTTTTGAAAAAATATTTTTTAATATTTAATAATTGGGAACAATAGGGAAAAATAGTAGAAAATTCAGAAAAATTTATATTAATTCATACATTAACTTGTTAAACGACATTTAAAAATATTTTGTTCAGAAAATAATTTTTTAACATTTAAAAATTATGAAAAATAGGGAAAAATCAGAAAAAATACTAGAAAATTCAGGAAAGTTTATATTAATTCATAAATTAGTTTGTTTACATGACATTTGGCGTTAAAATTTTTTTTGGATGGATTGGGAACCCGATTAATGTAATTCGCCTCACATATGTGATGAACTATTTGTTGGACAAGGGAAAGGTTAAAACAACTTCATAGATTCGGAAACCACTTGTAAAAGGACATCAATGTCCACATTTGTGTCGTAATACATTCCGCATGGCCAATACCCCTGAATGCTTAACATTGCCCATCGTGCCCAACGTCCTCTTGTAGTACCAAAGCCGTCCCCCAACATCCCCCATCGTCCCCCAGTTGTACCCCTATAGTGCCCCAACAATGCCAGAACAATGGCCCAGCCGTGCCCAAACAGTGCCCCAACAGTGCCCCTTGAGCGTCCCGCGTACGCCACTTGCGCGCACTATCGTGCGTTATGCGCGCTCCATGCACGTACAATCGTGCTGCATGCAGGTCACATGCGCGTACCATTATGCAGCATGCGAGCACGATGCCCACACCATCGTACGGCATAGGCACCCCATGCACTCACCTTCGTGCTGCATGCGGGCCATATGCACGCACCATTGTGCGAAATACGAGCCTGATGCTTGCACCATCGTGTGACATGCACACACCATCGTGTGGCATGGGCGCCCCATGCGCTCACCTTCATGCGGCATACGTGCCACATATGCGTACCATCGTGCAGCATGCGCGCCCCATGGGCGAACCATCATGCGGCATGGGCGCCCCATGCGTGCACCTTCGTGCGGCATGGGTGCACCATCATGCGGCATGGGCATCCCATGCGTGCACCATCATGCCGCATGGGTGCCCCATGCACGCACCTTCGTGTGGCATGCGGGCCACATGCGCGCACCATCGTCCTACATGCCTGCCCTATACTTGCACCTTCGTGCGGTATGCCCGCCTCATACGCGCACCTTTGTGCGGCATGGGCTCCCCATGCATGCACCATCGTACGACATGGGCTCCCCATGCACGCATCTTTGTGCGGCATGCTTGCACCATCGTGCAGGATGGGCGCCCCATGCACACACCATCACGCGGCATAGGCGCCCCATATATGCACCTTCGTGTGGCATGTGGGCCACATGCACACACCATCGTGCAGCATGGGCACCCCATGCGCGCACCATAGTACGGCATGCGCGCCCCATGCGCGCACCATCGTGGGGCATAGGCACCCCATGTGCGCACCTTCGTGCGGCATGCGGGCCACATGCGCTCACCATCGTGCGGCATGGGCATCCCATACGTGCACCTTCATATGGTATGTGGGACACATACTCGTACCATCGTGCGGCACGGGCGCCCCATGTACACGCACTATTGTGCGGCATCGTCGCCTAACTGGTTGGCCTATCGTGTCCGATGCGCAACCCTACTGCACAACAACCTTGCCAAGCTGTACCCCAACTGCGTGCCAAGCTATGGATCATCTGAGGCCCCAAGTACGTGCCCCAAGTACGTACCCCATCCGAGGCCAAATCGTGCACCATGGGCAGCAGTGCCACAACCGTTCACCAACGTGCCTAGCCGTGCCGAAGATAGGGGCAACATAACCTCAATCACCGTCAATGCTAAGGGAAGAACATTAGATACCTCAGTGGGCTGACAGCACACAAGGTCAGATTCAAATTTTTTGCCATCTCTTACGAAGCAAGCATAGGCTGTCTAATACTTGGGAACTCGAGGCGATACGCGGGGTTTGCTGGCATTGGGCCCGTTAGCACTTGGGCATAGCACATAGCACTTAGGCATCATTGGGCATAACACTTGGGTACACATAGAACTTGGGCATAGAGCTTGGGTGCACATAGCACTTGGGCATCAACGGGCATAACACATAGAACTTGGGCATCATTGGGCATTGCACATAGCACTTGGGTATAGTACTTTGCCTATTCGCGCGTCGACACTTACAACTTAAGATGTCGACAATTAGGCATCAATGGGCATATCACTTGGGTATAGCACTTGGTCATCCTTGGGCATAACATATTGCACTTGGGCATCCTTGGGCATAGCACATAGCACTTGGGCATCCTTGGGCAAAACACATAGCACTTGGGCATCCTTGGGCATAGCATTTAGCACTTGGGCATAATTGGGCATCATTGTTGCCTCGAAACCCCACGATACTTACGGCAACACTTATGCAAGCAACGAGCATGGCAAACTAACTTGGGCTAATACTATTCGGACTTGGGTGCACAGCACTTGGC
>CM075779.1:39814378-39824378 GCA_037974665.1 Ehretia macrophylla | reverse complement strand
CCAGTTTTGTAAACCAGTGGTAATACGAGACTACCTCAGATGGATTCTAGTCTGGTTGTACTAACACCTCCAGGTTACATAAGTGAAAGATTAATTGAGAGATTGGAAATCGTTAGGTTGTACCAACATATCCAGTTTTGTTAATTAATTAATCTTATCACTTACGTAATTAAAGGCTCCTTTCAGTAGTGGAAGCTTGTAGCCCTATTTCTAAAGGACTTAACTTTTAATCTGAATCAATAACTTTGTACTTGTGTATACCAAGCTATAACCACTCTGAATCATTAACCCTTTGGATTTTTAGTGTTGATTGTTGTGATTCTTTAATTTAGTACTTTTGATAATTCACTTTTGGACCTTGTTACTACCGTATCTTTGGACATTTTGTGGACATCTCTTGGACTTGATTTTTCGTACTTCCGTACATCCGTCTTTTTGGACTTTTGGACTTAATCAAACTTATCCGTGATGGAAAATAGTCAAACAATTCTAAATTAATGACTTAAATTAATTTGATAACCCAATCTCTGTGGATCGACCCTCTACTTGCCACAACTAGAGGTAATTCAAGGTAAGCAATATTTCCAATCATTTAACCTTACTATTTTCTTGAGCGCAAAATGAAGCGATCAAAATTTGGCACCGTCGCCGGGGATTAGTGTTCATTAAATAAGGTAAGTCTTTAATTTATTTATATATGTATTATTATGTATATATATTTTAGATTTTAGTTCTTATTTTATTTAATCTTGTTTTTGTATATAGACAATATTTCATTTTCATTCATCTTTTTGAGTTTTAGTTTTGTATGCATGGTCGGAGATCTTTAAAACCACCCATCTTTGTCTTGGATTCAAAAATTGAGAAAACCTTTAAATCCAGAATCAAAGCACGAGCTTTTCTAATCATGGCTGATCAACATCTGAATCAAAACCAAAATTAGGATCAAGTTGAAGGTAGAGAAGTAGGAAATGTGAGGAGGAGCATAAAAGATTTTTCCACACCACAAGATTATGTTCCTCCATGATCTATCGCCTTACCTGAAACTGATGATGGTTTTAAAATAAAGTCTCACATGATTTCAATGTTTCCCTTGTTCCACGGTCTTTCTAATGAAAACCCGTATGATCACATTAATACTATAGATCGATCAATACTAGAACTGCTTCATAAGAGGTTGTTAAATTGAGATTGTTTCCTTACTCTTTAATGGGTCAAGCACAAAATTGCCTTTACAGATTACGATCTGGTTCTATTACTTCTTGGGATCAATTGCAAAGAGAATTTCTTGAAAGATTTTACTCTTCTTCAAAAACCAGTGAATGTAGGAATCAATTAAATAAATTTTCTCAGTTACCTGGAGAGGCATTTTATGAGAGTTAGGACAGATTTGAAACCTTAACTTATGAATGTCCACACCACAGTATTACAGATTGGCAATTAGCTCAGAATTTCTATCAAGGGTTAAATGAGCATAATCAAAGTTTTCTCGATTCAGCTTGTAATGGTTTGCTACTACCACCAAGATCTGCATCGACGACTGCTCGCGCTCGCACTCGCGCCCTGGGTTTTGTGTTGACTGCCGCGCCCTCCTACTCATCGGGGCTTGGCACTTGCCCCGACGGCCGGGTATAGGTCGCGAGCTTAAGCGCCATCTATTTTCGGGGCTAGTTGATTCGGCAGGTGAGTTGTTACACACTCTTTAGCGGATTTTGACTTCCATGACCACCGTCCTGCTGTCTTAATCGACCAACACCATTTGTAGGATCTAGGTTACTGCGCAGTTGGGCACCGTAACTTGGCTTCCGCTTCATCCCGCATCGCCAGTTCTGTTTACCAAAAATGGCCCACTAGGAGCTCTTGATTCAGTGGCACGGCTCAACAAAGTAGTCGCGTCGTCATACCTATTTAATGTTTGAGAATAGGTTGAGGGCGTTGCGCCCCCGATGCCTCTAATCATTGGCTTTACCCGATACAACTCACACGCGAGATCCAACTATCCTAAGGGAAACTTCAGAGGGAATCAGCTACTAGATAGTTCAATTAGTCTTTCGCCCCTATACCCAAGTCAAACGAACGATTTGTACGTCAGTATCGCTGCAGGCCTCCATCGGAGTTTCCTCTGGCTTCGCCCCGCTCAGGCATAGTTTACCATCTTTCGGGTCTTGATAGATATGCTCGCACTCAAACCCTTCTCAGAAGATCAAGGTCGGTTGGCGGTGCAGCCACCGGGGGGGATCCCACGAATCAGCTTCCTTGCACCTTACGGGTTTACACACCCGTTGACTCGCATACATATCAGACTCCTTGGTCTGTGTTTCAAGACGGGTCGAATGGGGAGCCCGCAGGCCAGCACTGGGAGCATGCAGATGCCAAAGCACGTCGAAGGCGCTTGCTGGCCCGCCACGATCGAGGCGACGGCGTTTCGTGGGCATATCTACTGCCCGGGCTTTGGCCGCCGCCCAAATCCACGCTGGTTGGTACCCCGAGCAGATTAGAGGACCGGCTGTCGCCGTTCTGCATATGACCGGGGCACATCGTCGGCCCCCATCTGCTTTTCTGCCGACAATTTTAAGTACCCTTTGACTCTCTTTTCAAAGTCCTTTTCATCTTTCCGTCGCAGTACTTGTTCGCTATCGGTCTCTCGACCATATTTAGCCTTGGTCGGAATTTACCGCCCGCTTAGGGCTGCATTCCTAAACAACTTGACTCGCCGACATCACCTCGTGGTGCGACAGGGTCCAGGCACGACAGGGCTCTCATCCTCTCTGGCGCCCTTTTCCAGGGGACATGTCCCCGGTCCGCTGTGATAACCTGAACCAGACATGCATTTAATAGCACTTGGCTGCATTTGATTAAATGTTTAATTAGTTAAATCATCTAATTTTCACTGTTTTGCTATTTCTTTTAGAAGAATTCGAGAAGGATTTATATTAATTGATTAAACGATTATTACATATTTCTAATAATTATAGTAATTGAATTTCTTTTCTTGTGATTAATTAAGTGTTATCTTAAATGTTAGGGTTTAATTGTGTTTGACTACGTGTTTATATTAACCTTCATTTGTAGCTTAATATTAACTTCATAATTCTTTGAAATGTTCTAGAAATAGTTAAATTAATTATTCTAAATGAATATTGATTACCTTGATTGTCTTGATTATTTTAATAATCGGTTTTGGTTGTTTTGCATTTAAATCACTCGGTTTTCAAATAAATGAGAAAAGTAGCTCCGAGCCGGAGTAAATTTTAAACTATGATGCTATCCAAAAATGATATATTTATTAGATTCTTTGAGATTTAATTGTCACTTCTTTGTTGATGCAAAGTGCATAGCATATCGAGAGCGATAGTTAGAGAGCGGTTCCTAGTCCTCAACAAATAGTGAAAACTAGTGTTTGGTGTCTTAAATATTATATTTTAATTATTGTTAGCTATAATTAATATTTCATTAGTTGTTTTAGCTTTAAAATGCATAAAATAAGCTAGTTTGACCAACTTAAGTGAGCATTGACCAACCTTGACCATTTTGACCTTGTGCCATCTTTTAAAAGCCTAAAATAGCACAAAATAAAAAAAAGAGAGCTGAAATCAGAAGCTTATGGCCGAAAAATGCATGAGAGAAAAAAAACATTTCTTCATCAAATCAGCAAATCTTCGCATGAGCTTACACGAGGTGGTTTACGAGGCATCCTACGAGGTTTTCCTAGCGTCTAAGAGCATCTAAGGTGAGGGTTTCATCGTTATTTGCGCATTTGAAATATTTGTATCTAAACTTTGATTTTTGGATTTTATGCGTAGATCGTTAGTTTAATCGTTTTAATGCTTAAAGAATGTTCCTTTTTGATTGTAGAACATGTATTTATAGCTTTTTAACATTTTATGCGGTTGAATATTGAAATTGAAATATAAATTGTGTAATGAATAGTAAATTGTGAATAGTAAATCCCCGTTTCGATGAAGTTGCCCCGTACGCATTCTGTTGATGTAGGAAGATGCTAGATATGCTAGAATACCTAAATGTGTGGTTTAATTGGAATGTGTAATGAAAAAATGGAGAAAAATGGCTTAGTGAAAGTCGGGGTCATTTAGGTCGAGTTTGGCATTTTCTTGATTTATGTGTTGGCATTGTTTCGGGAGGCCATGGAAGCACTTTTGGTGCGATTATGGCGTTGGTTGGGTGTTTGGTTGGTATAGTTGTAGTTCAAACGAGCAAAGGGAGAAATCGGGACTTTGCGTGAATTCTAGGTTTAGGTAGGGTTTCGGGGTCTTTAGACGTGCCATATGGTGACCTAGGAGGATTGGCGAAGTCGGTTTCCAGAACTCGTGGCCCGTTTGAAAATGATAGAGTTTTGATAGTTGGGGCCGATTTGTGATTTTGCTTGTTATCTTGATATTATGCCTATAGAATGCTTAGGGTTGTTTGATACACTTGTTTAATTGGTGTTATTGTTGCTTATTATAGTTTGTTATGCTTGAAAAGTTAGTTGAATATTAGTATTGATTGTGATTGCTTGTTATCTCATTTGTTGTCACTAGTTTGTATTGTTGTGCTATCGCTCGTTTATTGCCTTGTATCGAGTCTTGCATTGCATAGTGTCTCCCGCGTGAGTGATGGGCCTCTTTGGGTAGCCTCGGGTTGCCAGTGTTGGTTGTTTTAGCTCCGTTGCTATTCCCTCTTCTCGCTTGGGTTGCTGCCCAGGGAGATTTGGGTCGTAGATTGATGGTTAGTCCCGGGGTATTCCAAACTGGTGTTATAAGGTGGTTGCGCGCTTATTGTCATCGTTGTCAACATCAAGCTCGAGATTGATGTATCGCTCATAAAATGGTATATCGCTCGTAAGAGTGAACCATAGCCTTCAGAGTGTGGTATAGCTTTGAATGGTTGTGTTAATGCTTTCAGTAGTTACTTATTATATTGATCGTTTGTCTTGATTGCTCATTTATTAGTTATATTGCTTAACTGTCTTATTTGCATTGCACGACTTTCTTTCTCTCCAATTCGATATTTGTCTCGCCCTCACTGAGTATACGTGTTGTGTATACTCACTCCTCACCACCACATTTTAGGAAATGCCATGTTAGCTGGAAAGTTCATGATTTCGTGAAAGTTCGTGCTTGAAGAGTTGTCTTGCGTGCTATGTGGCTTGAGTTGTCAAAGATGCAAGATGTATGCTTTTAAGTATTGTATGTATTTATTGTTAAAAGAAATGTAATCTAAAGTAGCTAAATAGTGGAGGTAGATTGATAAGCTAGTTATGTAATCAGTTAGCATAGCTTAACTTCAATGCATGTTTGTAATGTCCCAAGGAAAAGAATTAGAATGGCTTGATAGTTTATTTTATGCAGTAGATTAGTATGGTTTAATTGGCTAGTTTGAATGTACTTGTCAAAAATGAAAGAGATAGTTTAGCTTTTAAATTGGAAATGTATGTATACTTGCTGAGTTTAATTGTTGAGAACCAAGGCTCGGATGGCCTTGAGATGTTTCTATGGTTGGACACGGTGTTGGTCCACTTATATGTTGTCGCAGGTTTTACATTTCGCCTAGAAATAGGGGAGACTCCGTCCGTTTTCCCTGAAAATTATGCCCGGGTTTGGAATTGGGTTGTGAATAGATCGTTTGATAGAACTCCTAGTCTCGTGAGGGATCCGGGTATCACAGGTGGTATCAGAGCTTGTCTAGCTTATTAACTGGGACAGGGTCCTCGGTCTGGTAGGTAGTGACTCTTGAATGTGTGCTTGTTAAGAGTGTCTTGAAAGTGTATGCTTGTATGTGAGATTGTGTGTCTTGACTTGAATGTGTGCTCCTATGTGATATAGTTATGTGTTATGTGTTAATTGTGTGTTAAGTAGGGTGAAATGTCTAGTTGTCTATCGAATTGACTTATTGAGTTGGCATCGTGAATCAAATCGACCTCGTGAATTGTTATTTGCTTGAATTATTGCTTGTAATGTGTGTATAGAATGTCTTGAATTAGCTATGCCGTGATTTGAATTGATTGTGTTGTGCTTGAATTGATTGTCATGTTTGAATGACTTAGATGATTAAATGGTTTGGTGAACTCTTTTGTAAACTTGCTTGCATAATAGTTTAAGGCATGTGTATAACTGTGATATATTGGCATTCATACATGTCCTATGGAAATGGTAAGTAAGTCCTCTTCCTCCCCTGAAGAAAGTGGTTCACCGCTGGCTTTTCAAGGTGTATGGATTGGCAGGAAATGAATGGCATTTGACTAGCCTTTATTTGGGAATTGGTGTTTGCTTTTGGAGCTCGGTTATTGGCAAATCTCTATGGTCCTTCTCTGTGCTTAACAGTTGTGAAAGAGTAGCTTTCTCTTGGGGTTTTATTTGGTTATTCTTTGGAGCATTCTTTGGTTTTCTTAATGGGTATTATTTGGGGACTTTTGTTGGCACTTCTCGGTGGACTTGGTTAATGGGATTTCAATCGGCCTTACTACACAGTATTATCTATGGTATGTGTGTCTTGGACTTTATTGGTGTGCTACTGGCATCCCTGATTGGAAATTCTTCAATGGCATTCTCTAGGATCGTTAGTGGCCATTTATTTAGTATTTACTTATTGGGCAAACTTGGCTACTTCTTATTGGAGCATTGTTTCAGATATTCTCTTCAGTGTTCCACAGTAGGTTTAGTATTTGGAGTTCCTATCAGACTTATTGAATAATACTACTTATGGTGTTCTTTGAAATTCTTATTGGGCGTTCTATTGGTATTTTCCTTATTGGCAAGGTTGTATGAAGTTCTCACTTGGCAACCCGTGAAGAGACCTCAGAGTTTGGTTTCGGTATATTGTTCACCAGTTTGGTGTTTATCCTTGGAGTTTCATCCATCTGGGAAATTATATTTGTTATTCAACTTGATTGTCTTATTGGGCACATTATATTCTCTCTGCTATTTCCTTTGATATTCCTCTCAGCATTTGATAGCAAAACTCAGAATTTAATTGGTTGTTCCATGGGGTTATTATTTGGAAGGCTTCTTTGGAACTTTGGAAGTATATTTGATTGGGTTTCTTGGTATTTTCTTCGGCACTCTTAGCGGGGAATTCTTTTATGAAATTCATGACCAGCAGGGTACTTCTTTGGACCTCTAGATGGAACCTTTGTTTGAGCTTTTATTTGGCTTCTTGCTCGGGAATTCTCGGGCAATAATAGTTAAACTTCTATTGGAGATTCGTGCGTGAGGTATTCTTCTTGTCGTTATTGTGTGGTATTAATGACATCTACAATATCTTTGCTTTAGTCTTTATTGGTATTATCTCGGCGCTCTTGGTTGGAATCTTATTCTTCTTGGATATTCGTGTCAACGGGATTCTTCGACCGATGAAGATTTATCAGAGTTGGATTTTAGATGATGCAGAGTCATATTGGAAGAAGAATTGCGAGGACGCAATTGTTTTAAGGGGGGAAGGATGTGATAACTCGAACCCGGCATGCATTTAATGGCACTTGACTGCATTTGATTAAATGTTTAATTAGTTAAATCATCTAATTTTTACTGTTTTGCTATTTCTTTTAGAAGAATTCGAGAAGGATTTATATTAATTGATTAAACGATTATTACCTATTTCTAATAATTATAGTAATTGAATTTCTTTTCTTGTGATTAATTAAGTGTTATCTTAAATGTTAGGGTTTAATTGTGTTTATATTAACCTTCATTTGTAGCTTAATATTAACTTCATAATTCTTTGAAATGTTCTAGAAATAGTTAAATTAATTATTCTAAATGAATATTGATTACCTTGATTGTCTTGAGTATTTTAATAATCGGTTTTGGTTGTTTTGCATTTAAATCACTGGGTTTTCAAATAAATGAGAAAAGTAGCTCCGAGCCGGAGTAAATTTTAAACTATGATGCTATCCAAAAATGATATATTTATTAGATTCTTTGAGATTTAATTGTCACTTCTTTGTTGATGCAAAGTGCATAGCATATCGAGAGCGATAGTTAGAGAACGGTTCCTAGTCCTCAACAAATAGTGAAAACTAGTGTTTGGCATCTTAAATTTTATATTTTAATTATTGTTAGCTAGAATTAATATTTCATTAGTTGTTTTATCTTTAAAATGCATAAAATAAGCTAGTTTGACCAAATTAAGTGAGCATTGACCAACCTTGACCATTTTGACCCTGTGCCATCTTTTAAAAGCCTAAAATAGCACAAAAAAAAGAGAGCTGAAATCAGAAGCTTATGGCCGAAAAATGCAAGAGAGAAAAAAAAACATTTCTTCATCAAATCACCAAATCTTCGCGTGAGCTTAGATAGGGTGGTTTCCAAGGCATCCTACGAGGTTTTCCTAGCGTCTAGGAGCATCTAAGGTGACAGTTTCATCGTTATTTGCGCATTTGAAATATTTGTATCTAAACTTTGATTTTTGGATTTTATGCGTAGATCGTTAGTTTAATCGTTTTAATGCTTAAAGAATGTTCCTTGTTGATTGTAGAACATGTATTTATAGCTTTTTAACATTTTATGCGGTTGAATATTGAAATTGAAATATAAATTGTGTAATGAATAGTAAATTATGAATAGTAAACCCCCGTTTCGATGAAGTTGCTCTGTTACGCGTTCTGTTGATGTAGGAAGATGCTAGATATGCTAGAATGCCTAAATGTGTGGTTTAATTGCAATGTGTAATGGAAAAACAGAGAAAAACGGCTTAGTGAAAGTCGGGGTCGTTTAGGTCGAGTTTGGTGTTTTCTCGTTTGACGTGTTGGCATTGTTTCGGGAGGCCATGGAAGCACTTTTGGTGTGATTATGGCATTGGTTGGGTGTTTGGTTGGTATAGTTGTTGTTCAAACGAGCAAAGGGGCAAATCGGGACTTTGCGTGAATTCTAGGGTTAGGTAGGGTTTCGGGGTCTTTAGACGTGCCTTATGGTGACCTAGGAGGATTGGCGAAGTCGGTTTCCAGAACTCGTGGCTCGTTTGAAAATGGTAGAGTTTTGATAGTTGGGGCCGATTTGTGATTTTGCTTGTTATCTTGACATTATGCCTATAGAATGCTTAGGGTTGTTTGATATACTTGTTTAATTGGTGTTATTGTTGCTTATTATTGCTTGTTATGCTTGAAAAGTTAGTTGAATATTAGTATTGATTGTGATTGCTTGTTATCTCGTTTGTTCTCACTAGTTTGTATTGTTGTGCTATCGTTCGTTTATTGCCTTATATCGAGTCTTGCATTGCATAGTGTCTCGAGCGTGAGTGATGGGCCTTTCTGGGTAGCCTCGGGTTGCCAGTGTTGGTTGCTCTAGCTCCGTTGCTATTCCCTCTTCTCGCTTGGGTTTCCTCCTAGGGAGATTTGGGTCGTAGATTGATGGTTACTCCTGGGGTATTCCAAACTGGTGTTATAATGTAGTTGCGCGCTTATTGTCATCGTTGTTAACATCAAGCTCGAGATTGATGTATCGCTCGTGAAATGGTATATCGCTCGTAAGAGTGAACCATAGCCTTCAGAGTGTGGTATAGCTTTGAATGGTTGTGTTAATGCTTTCAGGAGTTGGTTATTGTATTGATCGTTTGTCTTGATTGCTTATTTATCAGTTATATTGCTTAACTGTCTTATTTGCATTGCACGACTTTCTTTCTCTCCAATTTGATATATGTCTCGCCCTCACTGAGTATACGTGTTGTGTATACTCACTCCTCACCACCACATTTCAGGAAATGCCATGTTAGCTGGAAAGTTCGTGATTTCGTGAAAGTTCGTGCTTGAAGAGTTGTCTTGCGTGCTATGTGGCTTGAGTTGTCAAAGATGCAAGATGTATGCTTTTAAGTATTGTATGTATTTATTGTTAAAAGAAATGTAATCTAAATTAGCTAAATAGTGGCGGTAGATTGATAAGCTAGTTATGTAATCAGTTAGCATAGCTTAACTTCAATGCATGTTTGTAATGTCCCAAGGAAAAGAATTAGAATGGCATGATAGTTTATTTTATGCAGTAGCTTAGTATGGTTTAATTGTCTAGTT
>CM075779.1:39799378-39804378 GCA_037974665.1 Ehretia macrophylla | reverse complement strand
CATTTCTTTTGGTTTCACACACATGCACACCTTCTTCACATGCTAACTAAGCTAGGATTTAAGGAAAGCCAAGCCACCACTCGGCCAAAGCAAGGAAAGAGGGCCTTTTGTGCATTTTCAAGAGCATTTGTGCATCTTTATCTATCAATTTGCTAAGGTGAGGGTTAAACTCTTTTAAAAGCTTTCAAAACTCAAATGCATGCTCTCATATGGCTATATTTACCTCTGTAGTTATTGTATATGTGTATATATGAGCCTATGTACTCATGCATGGCTTGATAATGGCTAGAAACTCGAAGATATGTAAACAAGTTTTTTTCTGGCAGATTACTGATCTTGTAGGACGAAATAGTTTTGGCCTAGTAAACGATGTTAAAAATGTATGAAATTTCGTAGGTAACTAGTTTTTTCAGTTATGAACAGTTTTTGTAGAAATAGGCTAAGGCCAATTTGGACTCTAAGACCTCCAAATTGGCCAAATATCGAAAGGTTTCTAATTCTGGAAAACTTGGAAATATGAAGTAGGTTTCTGGCAACTTTCTGACCTTGTAGAACGAAATAGTTTTTGCCTAGTAAATGATGTCCGAAATGCATGAAATTTGGTAGCCCACTATATTGGTCGGTTCTGAACATATTTGGCAGAAATAGGCTATGGCTAATTTTGCGTTTAATGGCCTCAAAAGTAGTAAATATCGAAATGTGTACGAATCTGGACAGTTTTGTGTAGTCTCACGGTTTTGGCCATAACTCCTAAATTCGAAGAATTGCAAGGAGGTATGTTTCTAGATTTAAACCACTCTGTAAGCTTAAATTTGACATTTGGTTTCCTGAATTTGGAGATTATTTGCTTGGCTAATTGAATGTGGAAAAATAGACCATTGCAGTAAGGTTTTTGCTTGGTAATATGCTTTGAATCATGTGGTAACTTTACTTGTGGTATTGAATGCTTGAGATTATGGAAATTAGAAGTTGTGTGGGCTGTTGTGGTTGGTTGAGGTTGCTTAATTTGGTTGATGCATGGCTTGCATTCATTAATTGATGAATGGTTTGCTTCATCGCATGTGTAAGAACAGAATTAAGGCCCTATCGCTTATGACTACTTGCTAAGAGATGATCCTATGGTTAAATGTGTTCAATTGTGTGGTTAATAGGCTGCCCATAATTGCCCATAGAGCTCTAAATATGATTCCCGATGATGGCATGTTGATAAGTGAACTATTCTTGCACCCGGTTTTGTGTAAGTGTCGTTGCATGCTTGTATGATCTCAACACTTGATATATGAACCCGTAATAAGTTATATAACTTGTTTTATATGAAGTTACTTGGCTGCCCGTTAAATGTTCATATGCCTCTAAGTGTTTTACAAAGTGAATATACATGTCAAGCATGCCTTGTATGTTTACTTATCGATATGTGATCTTATAATTGCTTGGAGGCAACCTACTTTGTTGACCTCCTAATGTGAATTGTTAAATGATATTCAATGGCTTATTTGAGCATGATTACTTGGCTGTCCATTAAAGTTTAATTGCTTTCAAATGGATATATGAAATGATTATATGTTCTTACAGTGCCTTATATGTCAATATGTCAAAATGTGATCATATACTTGCTCGGAGGCAACCTACTTTGTTGACCTCCTAATGTGAAATGTTAAATGGCATAAATGGGCATTGCATACAAGGTTGCAACCTTTCATTATGGCATGGTAGCGTTTCACGAATGCCGGGAGGCATAGGGCTTGCCGGTGCTCCCGTGACTACCATGGTCCAATTCCCTCTCTCGCTTGGCATTCCACCCTGGGAGAGTTGGGTCGTAGGTTTGGTGTACATCTGGAGTACACCCATTTGGAGTGATAAGTGGATGATTGATGCCGGCTACAACAATGGTTATCGAAAATGAACTTGAACGGCAGGAATTAAGTGCTATGTGGGGCAAAGTGCTACACCTAAAAGTGGTGGGAGCTACATTTTGAGCCCGTACGAGCCACCTCTAGAGTCCTGTACGTATTACCGTATCCTTTTCACTATGTGTTTAAGTACTCTTGCTTGGTTCCTAGAGGACCTCGGGGAGGAAAGTCGGGTAAATATGTTTATTTATATTTATGTTATGTTATGAACTTGCTTATTTCATATGACATGTTTTCAAAAGGGTTTTTCATAAGAGTAATTGGAAAAGAGTTTTTAAAACGTTATCTATCGTTCGCCCTCGCTGAATTCATAAGGACTCACCCTCTTTTATCATCACAGGTGAAAAAGATTTGGAACAGGTACCTTAAGAGGATGTGCATATTGATCATTCCTTGGAATAATTACATGCTTTATGTGCCTTGCTTGATAGTGGTTGTTTTGTGAACGTTGTGTTTGCTTTGAAGACTACTTATTTTGTTGATGTAAATGACCCCAGTGTAATTTGGGTCTAATTTTGGCTTGTACTAATTATAACTAGACGAACACTCTAATTGGTCATTTTACTACCAATATTTTGATTTAGTAACTATCATAGGCAACTAAAGCATTAGGTGAAGGATCAAATAAATGAATCTATCTAATCTTACCCAGGTACTTACTCATAGGCTAAAGGATAACAGGTACCCGCGTAAAAGGGATTGACAAATAAACGGAACATAGTTATCTTGTTAGGCTTGTTAATCAAATGAGACTTCCGAGTTAGATCAATAGGCATATCGGTTGATGATAAATTGGGGTCTTAGTTGAAATCGAATTAATGATTGAAAGTTTTTTAGGCGTTTTAGAAAATAGGTCAAACCAAAGGTCTTAAATATAGCCGTTATGCTGCTAATTTCTCAGAAAAACTTTTGGAGTTCTAGGCTAACGATTAAGCATCAATCATAGTCAAATGGTTAAGGATGTAAAATAACAATGATGATTTAGGTCACACCCTAGTCAAGCCTCTATAGGTCGGGTTGGGGGCATGACAGCCGGTGGAGCACCGGCCACCGCCGGACGTGCAGTGCTCTTCCAGCCGCTAGACCCTACCTCCGGCTGAGTCGTTTCTTGGGTGGGCAGGCTGTTAAACAGAAAAGATAACTCTTCCTGAGGCCCTTGCCGACGTCTCCGGACTCCCTAACGTTGCCGTCAACCACCACGTCCCAGTTCAAGAATTTTAACCCGATTCCCTTTCAGTGCACGCGCGGAACGCGCTATTTGTCGGGCTTCCCCTGACCCTTAAGATCAACTAACACATGTGCAAGTGCCGTTCACATGGAACCTTTCCCCTCTTCGGCCTTCAAAGTTATCATTTGAATATTTGCTACTACCACCAAGATCTGCAATGACGGCCGCTCTGCCTGGGATCGCGCCCTGGGTTTTGGGGCAACCACCGTGCCCTCCTACTTAACGGGGCCTGGCACTTGCCCCGACGGCAGGGTATAGGTCGCGCGCTTAAGCGCCATCCATTTTTGGGGCTAGTTGATTCGACAGGTGAGTTGTTACAAACTCGTTAGCGGATTTCAATTTCTATGACCACCGTCCTACTATCTTAATCGACCAACACCTATTGTGGGATCTAGGTTAGCGCGCAGTTAGGCACCGTAACCCGGCTTCCTGTTCATCCCGCATCGCCAGTTCTGCTTACCAAAAATGGCCCGCTTGGAGCTCTTGATTCTGTGGCGCGGCTCAACAAAGTAGCTGCGCCGTCCTACCTATTTAAAGTTTGAGAATAGGTCGAGGGCGTTGCGCCCCCGATGCCGCTAATCATTGGCTTTACATGATAGAACTCGCATGCGAGCTCCAACTATCCTGAGGGAAACTTCGGATGGAACCAGCTACTAGATAGTTCGATTAGTCTTTCGCCCTATACCCAAGTCAGACGAACGATTTGCACGTTAGTAAAGCTGCGGGCCTCTACTAGAGTTTCCTCTAGCTTCCCCCTACTCAGGCATAGTTCACCATCTTTCGGGTCCTGACAGGTATGCTCGCACTCGAACCCTTCTCAGAAGATCAAGGTCGGTAGGCGGTGCACCCCCCAGGGGGCATCCCGCTAATCAGCTTCCTTGCGCCTTGCGGGTTTACGCACCCATTGGCTCGCACACATGTCAGACTCCTTGGTCCGTGTTTCAAGACGGGGTCGAACGGGGAGCTTGCAGGCCAGCACCGGGAGTGCTCAGATGCCAAAGCATGCCGAAGGTGCTCGCTGCCCCACCACGATCGAGGCGACGACGTTCTGTGGGCATATCTACCGCCCAGGCTTTGGCCGCTGGCCCAATCTGCACTGGTCCGCGCCCCGAGCCGATCGGCGGACTGGCTCTCGCAGTTCTGCAAACGACCGGGGCGCATTGCCGACCCCCATCCACTTCTCTCCTGACAATTTCAAGCACTCTTTGACTTTCTTTTCAAACTCCTTTTCATATTTCCCTCGCGGTACTTGTTTGCTATCGGTCTCTCGCCCGTATTAGCCTTGGACGGAATTTACCGCCCGCTTAGGGCTGCATTCCCAAACAACCTGACTCGCCGACAGCACCTCGTAGTGCGACAGGATTCGGGAATGACGGGGCTCTCACCCTCTCTGGTACCTCTTTCCAAGGGACTTGGGCCTGGCCCGCCACTGAGGACGCTTCTTCAGACTACAATTCGGACAGCGAACCCGCCCGATTCTCAAGCTGGGCTATTCCCGGTTCACTCGCAGTTACTAAGGGAATCATTGTAAGTTTCTTTTCCTCTGCTTATTTATATGCTTAAACTCAGCGGGTAATCTTGCTTGACCTGGGTTCGCAATCGTAGCGTACAGCGCTGGAGGGTCTATCTCCAGTCCTGCATGCACGAAGGGACGACGCATGACAACTCGCGAGTTGAATGGACCAACCACCACTTGTCGTGACGTCCGTCGCGCCGGACTAGCTTTTCAACCAACCGCGCCTCGAGACACAGGAGGCCACAATCCGCCCCCACGCACAGACCCGTCGACCCAGTGTTAAGGCTCGGGGTGGGAGGGGCGACGCGATGCATGACACCGAGGCAGACGTGCCCTCAGCTTGACG
>CM075779.1:39794378-39796878 GCA_037974665.1 Ehretia macrophylla | reverse complement strand
ACTCGGCCCGCGAATGAAGAGGCAAGCAGGGGCGGATGTCGCTGCTCAAACAGGGATCCAACCGACCTATACAAGCCGACCACCACTCACACGCTATCACGTTCGCTATTCCCAGACCACCAAGCTGGTAACCGCCCCACTGCCTAGGCAAAGGAAGCCCTTCAGGCAGACAGAACCGACAACATGGCCCGAGAACGCATCATTAGGCAAAAAGAATTTCTGAGGGACAAGGGACTGGAACGGCACGAGGTGCATGACTAGGCCGCACGTCGGAGGCTTAGGAGCCTACTTCGTGGTGCCTGACCTAGCACCGAGTGCACGGACTTGAGATACCAACTGAAATCGGACTTCCTGCCTATGCGATGCTTCGATCGCCATAACACTAGACCACATATGTCAAATTATGACTCAGCGAGGAGCATGGCGTCGTGTGCTAGGCGATTCGCGCATTGCGCAAGCCCGGGGAGCAAACCATGGGACGGCTTCAAGGCAGCACAGTGCATGGATCGCCACAACATTGAAGCTCTAGCCATCGTCTCATCAGAACGCTCGCGTCGTCACTTAACGAAAGCCAAGGCCGTGTGCTAAGCAATTCACGCATCGCATAGTCCCCCACCGTCCCCCTATATGCACCCACATACACGGAACGGGACTAGCAAACTGTCTGCCCACGCGATGCTTGGATCGCCACGACACTAGACCACGTCCATCGCATTACGACTCAGCGAGGACTATGGCATTGTGTGCTAGGCGATTTGCGCATTGCACAAGCCCGTCGGAACCAACCAGGGGACAACTTTAAGGCCGCATGGTGCTTGGATCGCCATAACATTGAAGCATCAGCAATCGTCTCATTGCAATGCTCGCGTCTTTGCTTAACGAAAGCCAATGCCATGTGTGCTAGTCAATTCGCGCATCATGAATGCCTCCCACCATCCCTCTTTATACACCCGTTTGTGTAGAACAGGACAAGCAAACTACCTTCCTGCCCACACGGTGCTTGGATCGCCACGACAGTAGACTACGTTTGTCGTATTACGACTCAGCGAGGATCATGGCATTGTGTACTAGGTGATTCACGCATCGCACAGGCACGTCAGAACCCACCGGGGGACGGCTTCAAGGTAGCATGGTGCTTGGATCGCCATGACATTGAAGCATCTGCAATCGTCTCATCCCAACGCTCGCGTCGTTACTTAACAAAAGCCAATGCTACGTGTGCTAGGCGATTCGCGCATCACGCTTGCCCCCACCGTCCCCCAAAAACCACCCAAGCCCACGCAGTACTTGGATCGCCAGACACTAGACCATGGCCATGCGCATCAACTTGGAAATGGCCATGGCTTCGTGTGCTAGGCGATTCGCGCATCGCGCAAGCCCCAACGACACATCATGGGACGGGAATGTCCCCTAACATGTACCTAGCCGGCGGCACGGGGATGGCTAGTTTTATGCTTGGGCAACCACTCGCCCCCTCATTAGCCATCCAATGATGTCGACGATGTTGCAGCACCAAGATGGATAATGAGGGGTTAGAGAAGCCACCACGTTCTTCATTAGCCATCTTGATGCCGCGCCGAGGGACATGCCGGGGAACGCGGGGCGGGGGTGGCACGTCCCCAACGTACGGGTATGCAATGCAATACCTAGGCATGATTCACTTGGTAGGCATTCCCGCCCACAATATAGCCCACGATATAGCCCATAATGTGCCATGAAATGCCCATAACGTCCCTCCGCATAGACTCGACCATGGGGCTTGACACCACATACCCCCCTATAGTACATTTAGATGCAAAAATCCAAGTGACAACAGTAGCGTACATTTTGCCAAAGATTCGTAATGGGTGTTATACACTATAAAATGCCTCATATGGCATGATCTTCGTACCCAACTTGCTCCTTATTGATAATATATGATATCTAAATGCTTCCAGATTATTTTTTTTGAAAAAATATTTTTTTAATATTTTATAATTGCAAAAAATAGGGAAAAACCAAAAAATAATAGTAAAAAATTTAGAAAAAATTATATTAATTCAAACATTAATTTCTTAAATGATATTCAAAAATACATTTTTCAGAAAATTAATTTTTAATATTTATAAATTACGAAAAAATAGTGAAAAATCAGAAAATATAGTAGAAAATTAAGGAAAATTTATATTAAATCATAAATTAATTTGTTTACATAATATTTGGCGTTAAATTTTTTTTTTTTGAAAATATTGGGAAACCGATTAATTTAATTCGCCTCACAAATGTGACGAATTGTTATTTGGACAAGGGAAAGGTTAAGACCACTTCATAGATTCGGAAACCACTTGTAAAAGGACATCAATGTCCACATTTGTGTCGTAATACATTCTGCATGCCCAATACCCACGATTGCTTAACATTGCCAGTTGTGCCCAACGTCCCCTAGTAGTGCCAAAGCGATCCCCTAACATCCCCCATCGTCCCCCTAGCGTACCCCCATCATGCCTTAGCCGTGCCCCAA
>CM075779.1:39786878-39789378 GCA_037974665.1 Ehretia macrophylla | reverse complement strand
TGAGCAGCGTGGAACACGGGACGTGCTTAGGGGCTCGCACCACGTCGTCCACGGCGGCAGATGCAAGGCAAAAGATGGATGATGTGAATTTAGACTGCTTTCTTGGTAGGTACGCAACACAGGAAACTGACCTACCGACTGAGGCAACGTAAACACTCAGCCCGCGAATGAAGAGGCAAGCAGGGGCGGATGTCGCTGCTCAAGCAGGGATTCAACCGACCCATACAAGCCGACCACTACTCACCCGCTATCACGTTCATTATTCCCAGACCACCAAGCCGGTAACCGCCCCACCGTCTAGGCAAAGGAAGCCCTTCAGGCAGACGGAATCGGAGAGATGGTCCAGAACCCACCGCCAGGCATGAAGAATTTATGAGGGACAAGGGACAGGAACGACACGAGGAGCATGACTAGGCTGCACGTCGCAAGCTTAGGAGCCTACTTCGTGGTGCCCGACCAAGCACTGAGTGCACGCACTTGAGATACCAACCGAAAGCGGACTTCCTGCCCACACGGTTCTTGGATCGCCACGACACTAGACCACATACGTCGCATTACGACTCAACGAGGACCATGGCATCGTGTGCTAGGCGATTTGCGCATCGCGCAGGCCTGTGGTAGCACACCGTGGGATGGCTTCGAGGAAGCATGGTGCTTGGATCGCCACAACATTGAAGCTCTAGCCATTTACTCATCGTAACGCTCGCATCGCCACTTAGCGAAAGCCAAGGCTGTGTATTAGGCGATTCGCGCATCGCGCAGTCCCCCACCATCCCCCTATATGCACACACATGCACAGAATGGGACAAGCAAACTTTCTGCCCACGTTGTGCTTGGATCGCCATGACACTAGACCACATCTGTCGCATTACGACTCAGCGAGGACCATGGCATTGTGTGTAGGCGATTCGTGCATCGCACAGGCCCATCAGAACAAATCGGGGGACAGCTTCAAGGCCGCATGGTGCTTGGATCGCCACGACATTGAAGCATCAGCAATTGTCTTATCGCAATGCTCGCGTTGTTGCTTAACGAAAGCCAATGCCACGTGTGCTAGGCAATTCGTGCCTCACACTTGCCGCTACCGTTCCCCAAAAGCCATCCAAGCCCACGGGGTGCTTGGATCGCCACGACACTAGACCATGGCCGCGCGCATCCACCTGGCAACGGCTATGGCTTCGTGTGCTAGGCAATTTGCGCATCGCGCAGGCCCAACGACATGTCGAGGGACGGGATTGTCCCAAAATATGTACCTAGCCAGCGGCACGGGGATGGCTAGTTTTGTGCTTGCGCAACTACTCACCCCCTCATTAGCTATCCCAATGACGCCGATGGCGTTGCGGCACCAAGATGGATAATGAGGGGCTAGGGAAGCCACCATATTTCTCATTAGCCATCCTGATGCCGCACCGAGGAACTTGCCGGGGGACGTGGGGCAAAGGTGGCACGACCCTAACGCACGGGTACGCATTGCAATACCTCGGCGTGATTCACACGGTAGGCATTCTCACCCTCAATATAGCCCACGATATAGCCCACAATGTTCCACGAAGTGCCCACAACGTCCCCCCGCATGGACCTCGACCAGGGGGCTTGACTCCAAATACCCCCTATAGTACATTTAGATGCAAAAACCCAAGTGACAGATGTAGCGTACATTTTGCCAGAAATTCATAATGGGTGTTTTACACTATAAAGGGCCTCATATGCAATGATCTTCGTACCAACTTGCTCCTTTTTGATAGCATATGATATCCAAATACTTCAAGATTATTTTTTTCGAAAAAATATTTTTTAATATTTAATAATCACGAAAATTAGGAAAAAATTAAAAAAAATTCAAAAAAATTCAAAAAAATTTATATTAATTCATACATTAATTTGTTAAATGATATTCAAAAATATTTTCTTGAAAAATTAATTTTTAATATTTAAAAATTACGAAAAACAGGGTAAAATTAGAAAAATACTAGAAAATTTAAAAAAATTTATATTAATTCATAAATTAATTTGTTTACATTATATTGGCGTTAATTTTTTTTTTTGGAAATATTGGGAACCCGATTAATCTAATTCGCCTCACAAATGTGACGAACTGTTATTCGGACAAGGGAAAGGTTAAGACAACTTCATAGATTCGGAAACCATTTGTAAAAGGACATCAATGTCGACATTTGTGTAATAATAGATTCCGCATGCCCAATACCCACGAATGCTTAACATTGCTCGTCATGCCCAACGTCCCCTAGTAGTGCCAAAGTCGTCCCTCAACATCCCCCATCGTACCCCAAGTGAACCCCCATAGTGCCCCAGCCGTGCCCTAACAGTGCCCCAGCAGTGCCCCAACAGCGCCCCTTGAGCGCCTTACACAAGCCACTTGCGCGCACCATCGTGTAGTATGTGTGCCCCATGTGCGCAACCTCGTGCGGCACTGGCGCCCTATGCGTGTGCCTTTGTGCTGCAAGCGGGCCACATGCACGCACCATTATACGGCATGCGC
>CM075779.1:39776878-39781878 GCA_037974665.1 Ehretia macrophylla | reverse complement strand
AAGGCAACGTAAGCACTCGGCCCGCGAATGAAGAGGTAAGTAGAGGCAGACGTCGCTGCTCAAGCAGGGATCCAACCGACCCATACAAGCTGACCACCACTCACGCGCTATCACGTTTGCTATTCCTAAACCACCAAGCGGGTAACCGCCCCACCGTCTAGGCAAAGAAAGCCCTTCAGGCAGACGGAATCGGTGAGATGGCCTGAGAACGCACCGCTAGGCACGAAGAATTTCTGAGGGACAAGGGACAAGAACGACATGAGGTGCATGATTAGGCCACACGTCGTAAGCTTAGGAGTCTACTTCATGGTGCCCGACCAAGCACCGAGTGCACGTACTTGAGATACCAACCGAAAGCGAACTTCCTGCCCATGTTGTGCTTGGATCACCACGACACTAGACCATTTTCGTCGCATTACGACTCAACGAGGACCATGGCATCGTGTGCTAGGCGATTCGCGCATCGCGCAGGCCCGTGGGACGGCTTCGAGGCAGTACGGTGCTTGGATCACCACAACATTGAAGCTTTAGCCATCGTCTCATAGCAACGCTCGCGTCGTCACATAACGAAAGCCAAGGCCGTGCGCTAGGCGATTTGTGCATCGCGCGGTCCCGCACCGTCCCGCACCGTCCCCCTATATGCACCCACATGCACGGAACGGGACAAGCAAACTTCATGCCCACACAGTGCTTGGATCGCCACGACACTAGACTACGTCCGTCGCATTACGACTCAGCGAGGACCATGGCATCGTGTCCTAGGCAATTCGCACATCATATAGGCCCGTCGGAACCAACCGAGGGACAGCTTCAAGGATGCATAGTGCTTGGATCGCCACAAAATTGAAGCATCAGCATTCGTCTCATCGCAACGCTCACGTCGTTGCTTAATGAAAGCCAATTCCACGTGTGCTAGGCAATTCGCGCATCACGCATGCCCCCCACAATCCCTCTATATGCATGGAACAGGACAAGCAAACTAACTTCCTACCCATACGGTGCTTTGATCGCCACGACACTAGACCACGTCCATCATATTACGACTCAGCGAAGACCATGGCATCGTGTGCTAGGCGATTCGCGCATCGCACAGGCACATCAGAACCCAGCGGTGGATGGCTTCAAGGCCGCATGGTGCTTGGATCACCACGACATTGAAGCATCAACAATCGTCTCATTGCAACGCTTGCATCGTTGCTTAACGAAAGCCAACGCCACGTGTGCTAGGTGATTTGCGCAGCACGCTTGCCCCCAACATCCCCCAAGAGCCACCTAAGCCCATGCAGTGCTTGGATCGCCACGACACTAGACCATAGCCACGCACATACACTCGGCAACGGCCATGGCTTCATGTGCTAGGCTATTTGTGCATCGCACTGGCCCAATGAAACATCGGGGACGGGAATGTCCCCCAACGTGTACCTAGCCAGCGGCACGGGGATGGCTAGTTTTGTACTTGCGAAACCACTCGCCCTCTCATTGGCCATCCTAATGGCGTCAACGGTGTTGCGGCACCAAGATGGATAATGAGGGGCTAGGGAAGCCACTATGTTCCTCATTAGCCATCTTGGTGCTGCGCCGAGGGACATGCTGGGGGACGTAGGGTAGGGGTGGTACAGCCCCAACGCACGGGTATACATTGCATTACCTCGGCGTGATTCACTCGGTAGGCATTCCGGCCCACAATATAGCCCATGATATAGCCCACAACGTCCCCCCGTATGGACCTCGACGAGGGGGTTTGAGACCACATACCCCCTATAGTACATTTAGATACAAAAACCCAAGTGACAACTGTAGCGTACATTTTGCCAGAGATTCATAATGGGTGTTTTGCACTATAAAAGGCCCCATATGGCATGATCATCGTACCCAACTTGCTCCTTATTGATAGCATATGATATCCAAATGCTTCAAGATTATTTTTTTCGAAAAAATATTTTTTAATATTTAATAATTGCGAAAAATAGGAAAAAATCAGAAAAAATAGTATAAAATTTAGAAACATTTATATTAATTTATACATTAATTTGTTAAATGATATTCAAAAATATTTTTTTAAAAAAATTAATTTTTAATATTTATAAATTACGAAAAATAGGGAAAAATCTGAAAAATATACTAGAAAATTTAGAGAAATTTATATTAATTCATAAATTAATTTGTTTACATGATATTTGGCGTTAAAATTTTTTTTGGAAATATTGGGAACCCGATTAATCTAATTCGCCTTACAAATGTGACGAACTGTTATTCGGACAAGGGAAATGTTAAGACCACTTCATAGTTCGGAAACCACTTGTAAAAGGACATCAATGTCCATATTTGTGTCATAATACATTCCGCATGGCCAATACCCACGAATGCTTAACATTGCCCGGTGTGCCCAACATCCCCTAGTAGTGCCAAAGCCATCCCCCAACATCCCCTATCGTCCCCCAACCTTACCCACATAGTGCCCCAGCCGTGCCCTAACAGTGCCCAGCCGTGCCGCAACAGTGTCCCAGCCGTGCCCTAACAGCGCCCCACGCGTGCCTCTTGCGTGCACCATCGTGCAGTATGCACGCCCTATGTGCTCAACCTCGTGCGGTACTAGCGCTCCATGCATGCAACTTCATGCCGAAGGCGGGCCATATGCGCGCACAACTGTGCAGTATGAGCGAACGATACGTACACCATCGTGTAGCAAGGGCGCCCCATGAGCGTACCATCGTGTCGCATGTGGGCCACATGCGCGCACAATCATGCGACATGCACACCCGATGCGCATACCATCGTGCTTCATGGGTGCCCCATGCGCGGACTTTCGTGCAGCATGCACGCACCATCGTGCGGGATGCAGGCCACATACGCACACCATCTTGCTGCATGGTCGACCCACGCGCCTAGCTTCATGCAGCATGCGCACACCATCGTGCGGCATGGGCGACCCATGCGCACACACACCTTCGTGCGGCATGCGGGCCACATACGCACACTATCATGCAGCATGCGTGCCCTATAAGCGCGTCATCGTGCAGCATGTGACCCCATGCATGCCCTTTCGTGCGGCATGCTGGCCATATGCGTACACCATCGGGCAGCATGTGCACCTTATACGCGTACCTTCGTGTGGCATGGGCACCCCATGCGCGCATATTTGAGTGGCATACACCCACCATCATGCGACATGGGCGTCCCATGCGCACACCACCATGCCGCAGGGACGCCCCATGTGCGCACCATCGTGCGGCATGGCCGACGCATGCACGCACCATTGTGCGGCATGCAGGCCATATGCGCGCACTATCATAAGGCATGGGCGCCCTATGCGCGCACCATCATGCGGCATACGGGCCATATGTGCGCATCATCGTGCTGCACGGGCGCCCCATAGTTTGGTACGTGCGCCCCATGAGCACACCACTATGCGGTATTGTTGCCCAAGTGCTTGCCTCAACATGTACAATGCTAGACCCCACTGTGCGATAACGTTGGCAAACTGTACCCCAACTGCGTTCCAAGTTGTAGCTTATCCGAGGCCAAGTGCTTGCCCCATCCGATGGCCCAAGTACGTGCCCCATCCGAGGCCTAATCGTGAGCCGTAGTGCAACACCATGGGCAGCCGTGCCGCAATCATTCATCGACATGCACCATTTACTTGCACCATCATGTAGTATGCGCGCCCCAAGTTCCCAACCTCGTGCGGCATTGTCACCCCATGCGCGCACTTCCATGCCGCATGCGGGCTACATGCGTGTACCATTGTGCGGCATGCGCATCCAATGCACTTACCATCGTGTGACAAAGGCGCCCCATGCACGCACCTTTGTGCGGTATGTGCATAACATCGTGCGACGTGGGAGCCCCATGCACGCACCTTTGTGCGGCATACATGCACCATCGTGCGGCATGGTCGCCCTATGCGTGCACCTTCGTGTGGCATGGGCAACTGATGCGCGGAACATCGTGCTGCATGGGTGCACCATGCGGGCACCTTCGTGCGGTATGCGAGCCACATGTGCGCAAGATCATGCGGCATGCGCGCCACATGCCCTTACAATCGTGCGACATACATGCCACATGCACGTACCATCATGCGGCATGCGTGCCACATGCGCGCACCATCGTGCGGCATGGGTATCCCATGTACTCACCATCCTATGATATAGGGGCCCCACGCGCGTACCTTAGTGCGGTATGCGGGCCACATGCACATACTATCGTGCAATATGTGCATCCGATGTGCGCGCCATCGTACGGCATGTGTGCACCATCGTGCGACATGCATGCACCATCGTGCGGCATGGGCACCCCATGCGTGCACCTTTGTATGGCATGGGCAACCGATACGCAGACCATCGTGCTGCATGGGCGCCCCACACGGGCACCTTCATGCGACATGCGAGCCACAAGTATGCAAGATCATACGGCATGTGCGCCACATGCGTGCACCATCATGCGGCATGCGCGCCACATGCGCTTACCATCATGCGGCATGCGCGCCACATGTACGCACCATCCTACGGCGTAGGGGCCCCATGCACGCACCTTCGTGCAGTATGCAGGCCACATGCGAGTACCATCGTGCAATATGCACGTTTGATGCGTGCGCCATCGTGCTGCATGGACGTCCCATATGAGCTCCTTCGTGTGGCATGCTTGCACCATCGTGCGGTATACGCGTCCTATGCGTGCACCTTTGTGCGGCATAGGTGCCCCATGCGCACCCCTTCGTGCAGCATGCTCCCACCATCGTGCGGCATGGGCACCCCATGCACACACCATCATGCCACATGGGCACCCCATGCGCGTACCTTCTTGTTGTATATGCGCACCATCGTGCGACATGGCCGACCCATGCGAGCACCTTCGTCCGGCATGCAGACCACATACGCATACCATCGTGCCGCATGGGTGACCCATGCTTGTACCATCGTGCGGCACGGGCGCCTCATCCGCGTAACACCATGCGGCATCATCGCCTAAGTGCTTGCCTCATCGTGCCCGATGCGTGACCG
>CM075779.1:39766878-39769378 GCA_037974665.1 Ehretia macrophylla | reverse complement strand
ATGCCATGGTTACCCAATGCGCCCACCTTCATGCGGCATGCAGGCCACATAAGCGCACCATCGTGCTGCATGTGCACCTATTGTGCATGCCATCGTGCAGCATGGGCGTCCTATGGATGGGCATTCGCGTGGCATGCGAGCCACATGCGTGCACCATCGTTCCGTATACGTGCCCCATGCGCACACCTTTGTGCGGCATGGGCGCCCTATCCGCGAACCTTCAAGTGGCATGCGCGCACCATCATGCGGCATGGGCGCCCTATGCGTACACCATCTGTCGCGTGGGCGCCCCATGCGCGCACCTTCATGCAGCCTACACGCACCATCATGCGGCATGGCCAACGCCTGTGTGCACCTTCGTGCAGCATGCGGGGCACATGCGCGCACCATCGTGCGGTATGGGCACCCTATCCACGCACCTTCTTGCGGTATGTGGGCCACATGCGAGCACCATCGTGCCGCACGGGCACCTTATGAGCGTACCATCGAGCGGCACGAGCGCCTCATGCGTGCACCATCATGCCGCATCATCGTCCAAGTGCTTGCCCCATCGTGCTTGATGCGCGACCCCACTGCGCGACAACCTTGCCAAGCCATGCCCCAATTGTGTGCCAAGGTGTAGCTCATCTGAGGCCAAGTACGTACCCTATTCGAGGCCGCAAGTACGTGCCCCATCTGAGGCCCAATCGTACGCCGTCTTGCAACACCGTAGGCAACCATGCCACAATCGTTTACCAACGTGCCCAGCCATGCCGAAGATAGGGGCAACATAACCTTAGTCACTGTTAATACTGAGGGAAGAACATTAGGTACCTATGCGGGCTGGCAGCACACAAGGTCAGATTCAAATTTTTTGCCATCTCTTACGAAGCAAGCATTGGTTGTCTAACACTTGGGCACTCGAGGCGATGCGCGGGGTCGACCGGTAGTGGGCCCTTAGCGCTTGGGCATAGCACATAGCACTTAGGCATCATTGGGCATAGCACTTGGGTGCACATAGCACTTGGGCATAGAGCTTGGGTGCACATAACACATGGGCATCAATGGGCATAACACATAGCACTTTGGCATCATTAGGCATAGCACATAGTACTTGGGTATAGAACTTTGGGCATTCGCGCGTCGAGACTTAAAACTTATGACGTCAACTCTTGGCCATCATTGGGCATAGCACTTGGGTATAACACCTAGTACTTGGGCATCCTTGGGCATCACACATAGCACTTGGGCATCCTTGGGCATAGCACTTAGCACTTGGGCATAATTGGGCATCATTGTTGCCTCGAAACCCACGACACATGTGGCAAAACTATAGCTGGCAGCGAGCGTGGCAATCTAACTTGGGATAATGTTATTCAGATTTGGGCGCAATACACTTCGCAACACTTGGGCATTCGAGGGTCGATACTTGGGTTACAACTTATGACTTATTTAGGCACTTGGAAACACACTTGGGGAGCGGCATAAGGCGTCGAACCTCTTGGCTCGTTCGGGGAAAATAGTATGGATTCATGGGATGGGATAGGATTGGATTGTGGATGGGGCGGAGATAGGCGATGAAGGGGGAAGGGACGAATCGGAGCGACAAAGGGCTGAATCTCAGTGGATCGTGGCAGCAAGGTTGGCTACCTTAAAAGAGTCATGTTACTCCCGCCGTTTACCCGCGCTTGGTTAAATTTATTCACTTTGACATTCAGAGCACTGACAGAAATCACATTGCGCGAGCATCCGCAAGGACCATCGCAATGCTTTGTTTTAATTAAATAGTCAGATTCCCCTTGTTTGTACCAGTTTTGTACTGGATGTTCGACGCCCGGGGAAGGCCCCCAAGGGAGCCATTCCCAGTCTATCTTACGGCAGGCACGCGGTGATTCGCTCTCACCGCGGGAGTAGCTCGAGCAATCCGTCGACAACCGACGGGTTTGGGACTGGGACCCTTGTGCCCAGCCCTCAGAGCCAATCCTTTTCCCTAAGTTAGGGATCCATTTTGCCGACTTTCCTTGCCTACATTGTTCCATCGACCAGAGGTTGTTGACCTTGGAGACCTGATGCGATTATTAGTACGACCGGGCATGGACGTCACTCGATTCTCTGGATTTTCAAGGGCCGTCGGGGATGCACCGGACATCGCGCGACGTGCGGTGCTCTTCTAACCACTGGACCCTACCTCCGACTGAGCCATTTCCAGGGTGGGCAGGTTCTTAAACAGAAAAGTTAACTCTTCCCGAGGCCCCCCGCCGACGTCTCCGGACTCCCTAACATTTCCGTCAATTGAAACGTCCTAGTACAGGAATTTTAACCCAATTCCCTTTTGGTGCATGCACAGAACGCGCTATCTCTCGAGCTTCCCCCAACCCTTAGGATCGACTAACCCATGTGCAATTGCCGTTCACATGGAACCTTTTCCCTCTTTGGCCTTCAAAGTTCACATTTGAATATTTGTTACTACCACCAAGATCTGCAGCGACGGCTGCTCCGCCTGGGCTCGCACCCTGGGTTT
>CM075779.1:39759378-39761878 GCA_037974665.1 Ehretia macrophylla | reverse complement strand
CCATATGGTGCTTGGATCGCCACAACTTTGAAGCATCATCAATCGTCTCATCGCAACGCTCGCGTCATTGCTTAACGAAAGCCAATGCCACGTGTGCTAGGCAATTCACGCATCACGTATGCCCCCCACCATTCCCCTGTTTGCACCCGTATGCACGGAACGGGACAAGCAAACTACCTTCCTGCCCACGCGGTGCTTGGATCACCACGACACTAGACCACGTCTGTCGCATTACGATTCAGCGAGGACCATGGCATCTTGTGCTAGGCGATTTGCGCATTGGACAAGCACGTGAGAACCCACTGGGGGACGGCTTCAAGGCCGCATGGTGCTTGGATTGCCAAGACATTGAAGCATCAGCAATTGTCTCATCGCAATGCTCGCGTCGTTGCTTAACGAAAGCCAATGCCACGTGTGCTAGGCGATTCGCGTATCACGCTTGCCCCCACCGTCCCCCAAGAGCCACCCAAGCCCACACAATGCTTGGATCGCCACGACACTAGACCATGGCCGCGTGCATCCACTCGACAACCGCCATGGCTTCATGTGCTAGGCGATTCGCGCATCGCGCAAGCCCAACGACACGTTGGGGGACGAGAATGTCCCCCAACGTGTACCTAGCCGGTGGCACGGGGATGGCTAGTTTTGTGCTTGGGCAACCACTTGCCCCCTCATTAGCCATCCTAATGACGTCGACGGTGTTGTGGCACCAAGATGGATAATGAGGGTCTAGGGAATCCACCATGTTCCTCATTAGCCATCCTGGTACCGCACCGAGGGACATGTCGGGGAGCGCAGGGAGGGGGTGGCACGGCCCCAACGAACGGGTATGCAATGCAATACCTCAGCGTGATTCACTCGGTAGGAATTTCTGCCCACAATATAGCCCACGATATAGCCCACAATGTGCCACGAGTGCCCACAACGTTCCCCCACATGGACCTCGATCAAGGGGTTTGACACCACATACCCTCTTATAGTACATTTAGATGCAAAAACCCAAGTGACAACAGTAGCGTACATTTTGTCAGAGATTCTTAATGGGTGTTTTACACTATCAATGGCCCCTTATGGCATGATCTTCGTACCCAACTCGCTTCTTATTGATAGCATATGATATCCAAATGCTTCAAGATTATTTTTTTTGAAAAAATATTTTTTAATATTTAATAATTGCAAAAAATGGGGAAAAATAAAAAAAAAGTAGAAAATTCAGAAAAATTTATATTAATTCATACATTAATTTGTTAAATGATGTTCAATATTATTTTTTTCATAAAATTAATTTTTAATATTTATAAATTACGAAAAATAGGGAAAAATCAGAAAAAATACTAGAAAATTTAGGAAAATTTATATTAATTCATAAATTAATTTGTTTACATGATATTTGGCGTTAAAATTTTTTTTGGAAAGATTAGGAACCCGATTAATCTAATTCGCATCACAAATGTGACGAACCGTTATTCATACAAGGGAAAGGTTAAAACCACTTCATAGATTCGGAAATCACTCGTAAAAGGACATTAATGTCCACATTTGTGTCATAATACATTCTCCATGCCCAACACCCATGAATGCTTAACATTGCCTGTCGTGCCCAACATTCCCTAGTAGTGCCTAAGTCGTCCCTAACATCGCCCATCGTCCCCCAAGCGTACCCCCATAGTGCCCCAACAGTGCCCTAGCCGTGCCCTAATAGTACCCCAATAGTACCCCGCGCGTGCCATTTGTGCGCACCATCGTGCAGTACGGGCGCCCCATGTGCGCAACCTCGTGCGGCACTGGTGCCCCATGTGCGTACCTTCGTGCCACATGCGGGCCACATGCGTGCACCATTGTGCGGTATGTGCGCACGACGCGCACACCATAGTGCGGCATAGGCGCCCCATGCGCACACCTTCAAGCCGCATGCGGGCCACATGCGCTTACCATCGTGCGGCATGCGCTCCCGATGCCTGCACCATTGTGCACATGCATGCACTATCGTGCGACATGGGAGCCCTATGCGCCCACCTTCGTGCGCCATGATGGCCAAATGCGCGCACCATCGTGCGGCATCGGCGCCCCATGTGTGTACCTTCGTGAGGCATCGGCGCCCTCTGCTCGTACCATCGTGCGGCATGCGGGCCACATTCGTGTAGCATCGTGCGGCATGGGCACCCTATGCACGCACCTTCGTGTGGCATACGCGCAACATCGTGTGGTATGGGTGACCCATGTGCGTACCTTAGGGCGGTATGCGCTCCTGATGCACGTACCATCGTGCTGTATGGGCGCCCCATGCACGCACGTTCATGCGGCATGCGGGCCACATGCACACCCCACGTGCGGCATGCGCGCTCCATGCACATACCATTGTGCGGCATGGGCGCCCTATGCGTGCACCATCTGCGGCATGGGTGCCCCATACGCGTACCTTCGTGTGGCATGTAGGCCATATGCGTGCACCATCGTGCGGCATGCGTGGGCCTTCGTGCGATATATGGGCCACATGTGC
>CM075779.1:39724378-39754378 GCA_037974665.1 Ehretia macrophylla | reverse complement strand
CTTACGTGCCCTGACTTCAAATTACGTGTGTTATCTCGTTTTGTGTGCCATGACCTTGAATTGCGTGTCCTAACCTAGGTTTAAGAGTCGTACCTCGATTTGCGTGCATTACATTGAATTATGTGCCTTGTATTGGTTTACGTGCATTCACCTAGGATTTCATGCCTTAGTCATGAAGTACGTGTCTACCTCGTAGTTCGTGCCTACCTCGTGATTCGTGCCTCGTATCAATTTCTGTGCGTGTCTCGTAATGTGTGCCCTAGACTTAGGAAAGCGTGCCCACACGCTAATCAATAAAGAATCCTACACAAAGCACTAGACTATAAAATAATCCTACAAACACCACTAACTATTATTATAATCCTAATTCAAATCTCTACAAAATCCACTAACACCTAAATATTATATTTTAAACTCACTACAAGACAAAATCTCACAAAGCTCTAAACATATCCTATATTTTATTCTACCTAAAATCCCTAAATACCCAACATTCTCTTCCACACATGCTAAAACAATTCAAAAGATTCTCAAAAGATGACACAAAATCTGATTTTTGCTTGCCCAAGGCCAACATTTGCATCAACAATTGCAAAAGCTTCTATTTTCTCTCATTTCTCTCACTCTCCTCACATTTCACTCTCTTCCTCTCATTCTTCTCTCTCAATTTCGGTTTTGGCTGACTTCATACATCTCTTAGCTCATCTTCATCATCATATGGTTAATCAAGACAAGCCACAAGCAAAGGAACTCAATCAAGCTAGCTAGGTTGCAAGAAATCACACATGCATGCTCTTTGAGTCACCATTTTCGGCCTTGGTGAGTTTACTAGGTTCCATTTCTTTTCTTCTTGTTCTAACCACATGCATGTACTAAGAGCTTGGCCACTAAGCTAGGAAAAATAGAGAGAAATCGGGTGGTGTCTTGGCTAAGCAAGGAAGAAGAAGAAAATTGTGCTTCATCAAGTTTTGTGCATCTTCTTGTTGATTTGCTAAGGTGAAGACTATTTCCTTTATGTTGCTTGTTATTTGTAATGTAAAAGATCCATGTTGTAATTTGGGGTCTAATTTTAGTTTGTACTGATATTGCTAGACAGACACTAGACACTACTATGATCGTTTTGCTATTATTACCGTTAGTATCTATCATAGGTTAAGACGTATTAGTTAAGGACTAAGTAAATGAACCTATCCAATCTTAAACAGGTACTCGCTATTAAGCTAAGATCAACAGGTACTTCTGTAATAAGGATAAACAAACAAACGAGACATAGTATCATGCTAGGTTATAAATCAAATGAGACATTGAGATAACCAATAGGCATTTCAATTGATATTAAATAGTAATCATTGTTGGAAATGAAACTTGAGATTAGAAAATTTTGAGGCGTTTAGAGAATTAGGCCAAACCAAAGAGTCCAATTACAGCCATCATGCTGCCGATTTTTTGAAAAACTTTGGAGTCTAGACTCAAACGATAGGTGTTAAATCTTCATAAACGGTTAAGTATGTGACATGTCCTGAATGTTTAGATCACACCCTAATCTAACCTTATAGGCTGGGTTCGGGCGTGACAGCGGAGCCGCCCGATTCTCAAGCTAGGTTGTTCCCAGTTTGCTCACCGTTACTAAAGGAATCCTTGTAAGTTTTTTTTCCTCCGCTTATTGATATGCTTAAACTCAGCGGGTAATCCCTCTTGACCTGGGGTTGCAGTCATAGTGCACGGCGCTGGAGGGTCTATCTTCAGTCCTACATGCGTGATGGGACGACGCACAACAACTCGCGAGTTGAATGGACCAACCACCACTTGTCATGACGTCAGTCGCGTCGGACTAGCATTTCGGCCAACCGTGCCTCGAGACACAGGACGCCATAATCCACCCCTAAGCCCGGACCTAGCGACCCAGTATTGGGGCTCGGGGTGGGAGGGGCAACGCGAGGCATGATGCCTAGGCAGACGTGCTATCGGCCTGACGGCTCTGGGCGCAACTTGCGTTCAAAGACTCGATGGTTCACAGGATTCTGCAATTCACACCAAGTATCACATTTTTCTATGTTGTTCATCGATGCAATAGCCGAGATATCCGTGGCCAAGAGTTGTTTTCATTTTGTAAAGGATCGAGGCCTAACTTGACACACCGTGGATGGGGCAGAGATAGGCTGGCCCCTATTTTTCATTTTCCTTGGTGCATTTCGCGTCGAGGTTTGTTGTTTACTGGGAGTTCGCCTCGTCTCAGGACAGAGACGCGGGTTGGGGATGAGCCGCTTCCCTCGCGTCGGCCCCGCATCATTTAAATCGGTTCACAAGTCATTCTGCCTTCACAGGGTTCAACAATGATCCTTCCGCAGGTTCACCTACGAAAACCTTGTTACGACTTCTCTTTCCTCTAAATGATAAGGTTCAGTGGACTTCTCGCGATGTTGCGAGTAGTGAACCACCCACCTTGCCGCGATCCGAACACTTCATCGGATCATTCAATCAGTAGGAGCGACAGGCGGAGTATACAAAGGGCAGGGACATAGTCAACGCGAGCTAATGACTCACGCTTACTAGGAATTCCTCATTCAAGACCAACAATTGCAATGATCTATCCCTATCACGATGAAATTTCAAAGATTACCCGGGCCTGTCGGCCAAGGATATAGACTCGTTGAATACATCAGTGTAGCGTGCGTATGGCCTAGAACATATAAGGGCATCACAGACCTATTATTGCTTCAAACTTCTGCGGCCGAAAAGGCTGTAGTCCCTCTAAGAAGCTAGCTCTGAAGGGATAATTTCGCATAGCTAGTTAGCAAGCTGAGGTCTCGTTCGTTAACGGAATTAACCAGACAAATCGCTCTACCAACTAAGAACAGCCATGCACCACCACTCATAGAATCAACAAAGAGCTCTCAATCTGTCAATCCTTACTATGTTTGGACTTGGTAAGTTTCCCTGTGTCGAGTCAAATTAAGTCGCAGGCTCCACTCTTGGTGGTGCCTTTCTGTCAATTCCTTTATTTTTCAGCCTTGCGACCATACTCCCCCCGAAAACCAAAAACTTTGATTTCTCATAGAGTGCCAGCGGAGTCCTAAAAGCAACATCTGCCAATCCCTAGTCGTCATCGTTTATGGTTGAGACTAGGACGGTATCTAAACATCTTCGAGCCCCCAACTTTCATTCTTGATTAATGAAAACATCCTTGGCAAATGCTTTCGCAGTTGTTCGTCTTTCATAAATCCAAGAATTTTACCTCTGACTATGAAATACGAATGCCCCTGACTGTCCCTGTTAATCATTACTCCGATCCCGAAGGCCAACTCAATCGGATCAAAATCCTATAATGTTATCCTATGCTAATGTATACAGAGCGTAGGATGGCTTTGAGTACTCTAATTTCTTCAAAGTAACAGCGCCGGAAGCATGTCCTGGCCAGTTGAGGCTAGGAGTGCATCGCCGGCAAGAAGGTATGAGACGACCGGTGCATATGAGGCCCAACCCCGAATAACGTGTGTTACCTCGATTTACGGGCCATAGACCAAGAATTATATGACTAACCTTGGATTACATGCCTTGTCTTGGTTTTCGTGCATGCTTCGTCATTCGTGCCTTGACCTAGAATAGTGTACCCTAATCCCCGACTGACGTGCGATACCTAGATATACGTACCCTGACCTCGATGTACGTGTGTTATCTCATTTCATATGCCCTAACCTTGAACTACGTACCTTAACCTAGATATAGAGTTGTGCCTTGATTTGCGTGCATTGCATTGAATTACGTGCCATGTATTGGTTTACGTGCATTCACCTAAGATTACGTGCATTAGTCTTGAAGTACGTGCCTTTGTCTTGAAGTTCGTGTCTTACCTCGTAGTTCGTGTCTACCTCGTGATTCGTGCCCTATATTGATTTTTGTGCGTGTCTCGTAGTGTATACCCTAGACTTAGGAAAGCGTGCCCGCACGCTAATCAATAAAGAATCCCACACAAAGCACTAAACACTAAAATAATTATATACAATCTACTAACTAATATTATATTCCTAATTCAAATTCTCTACAAAACCCACTAACTAATAAAATAATCTATTCTTCCCAACACACTCAACTAACCAATAAACTATTATAAACCTACACTTATTATAATCCAAAATACACTACCTTGAATCTGAAATTTCAGATTTTCCCTTGCATTACACGACCAAGACAAAGCAATTTGATCAACTTTGCACAATTAAATTAAAGCCTAGACATTCTATGACACATGCACTAAGCACAATGCATAAAAAATTCACCTACACCCTACCCAAGCATCTCATTTTCGACCCTCTCAATGCCATGCTTAATTTCAACTCAAAAAATGCTTAAAGGATGACACAATTTCAGAATTTAGAAGCTCAAGGCTGACACACAAGCACATGCTCACAAACAACTCTTCAAACACTCATTTTTCTCTCAAAACTCTCTCATTCTCTCTCCTTCTCTCTCTATTTCGACCATGGCTGCCTCTTAACCTTCCAAGACCTCAAGCATGCTCTCAAGACTCTCCCAAGCTCAACCATAGCAGCCCAAAGCAAGGAAGAAGCTCCCTTTATGCATTTTGAAGAGCATTTGTGCTCATTTTCTAAATCTTCAAGAGGTGAGGGTTAATCCTTTTTAAAAATCTTTCAAAAACCACATGCAAGCCTTCATATGTCTATATTTACCTCTGTAATTGTGATATATGTGTGCACTTGAGCTTTTGTAACCATGCATGGCAAGATATTTGGCTTGAACTTGAAGATAGGATGAATCACGAAATTTGAGTAGTTTTCTGACCTGTTGGAGCGAAGCAAGTTTGGCCAGGTAAATGATGTTTAAAAGGCATGAAAATTGGTAGGTGACTATTTTTGCCAGTTCTGAGCATTTTTTTGTAGAAATAGGCCAAGGCAAATTCTGACTCTAAGACCCCTAAAATGGCAAAATATCAAAATGTGTTGAAATCTGGAAAATCTGGGAAAATATAGCAGGTTTTTGGCAGTTCACTGACTTCATAGAGCAAAACCATTTTGGCCTAGTAAACGATATTGAAAATGTATGAAATTTGGTAGGTTGCTAGAATTTTCAGTTATGGACATTTTTGTCAGCAATAGACTAAGGCTAAATTTGACCCTACGGCCCTAAAAAATGACAAGTATTGAAATGTAAACAAATCTGGACAGTTTTGCGCAGTCTCACGGTTTTGGCTAAAACTCTTGAATCCGAACTCCAAATGATGCGAGGTTTGTTTCTGGATTTAGTTCACTTAATAAGATTTAATTTGACATTTTTTTCACTGGAATTGGTGATTGTTTGATTGTCTAAATGATTGTGGGAAAACAGACCATTGCAGTGAGGTTTATATCTAGTGATATGCTTTGAAAATTATTGTAACTTCTCTTGTGGTATTAAATGCTTGGGATTGTGGCACTTGGATGATGTGTGGACTGTTTTGGATGTTTGAGGATGTTTTAATTGACCAATTCATGGCTTGGGTTTAATTATTTGTCAACTTGTGGCTTAATCGCACGTGTAAGCATGAAACGAAACCCTATCGGCTATGAAAACTCGCTAAGCGATGATCATATGGTTATTGTGTTTAATTGTGTGATTAGTGGGCTGCCTAATAAATGTTAAGTATGCTTGAAATGGTTTAAGAGTTGCTTGTGGTGTTTAGCGAACGAAACCGACCCCGAGCACGGCCTGGCAAACCCTAATTGCCCCGTAGGTCCCCGAGTCATAAACTGTTCTTTTGTGAATTATGAATGATATTGAGGAAGATTAATAGGCTGCCCGTATATGTCCTTATAGCCCTAAATATGATCCCCGATGATTACGTGTTGATAAGTAGACTTTGCTTGCACCCGGTCTAAAGTAAACGTCGTTGCATGCTTGTATAATCTTATTTCTTGATTTCGTGAACCCCGAAATGTGCTATATGACTCGATTTACTTGTGTTACATGGCTGCCCGTTTAATATTCACATAACTCCATGTGTTTTACAAGTGAAATTACATGTCAAAGCATGCCTTGTGTGTTTACTTGGCAACGTGCGATCTTATAACTGCTCGGAGGCAACCTACTTTGTTGTCCTCCTAATGTGATATGTTAAATGTTAAAATGTGCATTGCATACAAGGTTGCAACCTTTCATTCTGGCATGGTAGCCTTCATGCACACCGGGCGGCATCGGGCTTGCCGGTGCAACCGTGACTACCATGGTCCAATTCCCTATCTCGCTTGGGAGCTAGACTTCCTCGAAAAGTTGGGTTGTAGGATTTCGGGGTACATCCGGAGTACACCCATTTGGCATGACAAGTGGATGAATTGATGTGAGGCCCGACCTCGATTTGCGTACGATACCTCGTTTTGTGTGCCTTGACCTAGGTTTAAGAATTGTGTTTCGTTTTGTGTGCCTTGCATTGAATTACGTGCAGTCATTTAGGGTTGCGTGCATTTACTTTGAAAACATGCATTCGTCTCGTAGTTCGTGCCATACCTCGTAGTGCGTGCCCTAGACCTAGGAAAGCGTGCCTTGCCCTCACGCTAATCAAGAAAGCATCTTACACGAAGCACTAAATCAATAATTAATCCTACAAAGCCCACTAACTAATATTAAATTACTAATTCAACTCACTAGAAGACAAAATCTCACAAAAAGCTAGACATTCCTCATTCTTTATTCCTTATTCTTTTGCACTTTCAACACAAAACTAAATAATGCTCAAAAGATGACAAAAAATTAGATTTTTACATGCCTTGGCCGACCACCTTGTGGCATTTATGCTTGCTTGCTCAATTCAAAATCAATTCTAGACAATTCTATGAGAAGTTATAACACAAATGCATAAAAAAATTAGCTCAAAACTCCACCAATCTCGACATAAGCTCCTTGCCCATGCTAGGTGATTCAAAAATTGTGCTTCTTGAAGACACAAATCTGATTTTTTGTATGCCCAAGGCTGACACATGCTTCATCTTTTGCAAAGCCTTCATTTTTCTTTCGTTTCTCTCATCTCCTCGCATTTCTCTCTCTCCCTCTCATTCTTCCATCTCTTTCTCGGCTTTGGCTGAGTTCATACACTCCATAGCTCATCTTCATCATTCCATGGTTCATCAAGGCAAGCTAGAAGCTAAGAAGCTCGACTAAGCAAGCTAAGTTGCAAGAAAGCTCACATGCAAGCTTATTGAACTTCCATTTCGGTTTAGGTGAGTTTGCTAGCTTCCATTTCTTTTCTTCTTCTTCTAACCACATGCACCTACTAAGAACTTGGTCACTAAGCTAGGAAAAATAGAGAAAATCGAGTTGGTGTCTCGGCTAAGCAAGGAAGAAAATCAACTTTGTGCTTCACCATGAGTCTTGTGCATCTTCTTGTTGTTTTGCTAAGGTGAGGGCTAAAACTTCTTGAAAATCCTTCAAAAAACCCCATGCATGCTCTTAAATGTTTGTCTTTGCTTCTGTACTTGAGATATATGTGTGTTCATAAGCTTTTATATCCATGCATGGCAAGATTTTGGCTAGAAGGTGATGATAGATGAAATCGGGTTTGTGACAGCTTTCTGTCTTGTTGGTGCGAGATGATTTTGGCTAGGCAAATGATGTTGAAAATGCGTGAAAATTGGTAGGTAATTATTTTTTCCAGTTCTGAACATTTGTCCCAGAAATAGGCCAAAACTAATTTTGACTCTAAGTTCCTCAAAATGGAAAAGCATTAAAATGTGTCCAAATCTGGAAAATCTGGAAAAATGAAGCAGGTTTTGGCAGATTCACTGACTCCGTGGAACGAACCAGTTTTGACTTAGTACATAATATCCAAAATGCATGAAATTTGGTTTTCTACTATATTTTTTAGTTCTGGACATTTTTGTCAGAAATAGACTAAGGCTAAATCTGACTCTAAGGACCTCAAAGACGACAAGTATTGAAATGTGTGCAAATCTGGACAGTTTTGTGCAATCCCATTGTTTTGGCTATAACTATTGATCCCGAACTCCAAATGATGCAAGGTTTGTTTTTGAATTTGGTTCACTTCTTAAGCTTTCATTTGAAATCTTATTCACTGGAATTGGATATTGTTTGCTTGTCTTAATGATTGTGAGAAAACAGCCTATTGCAGTGAGGGCTTCACTTAGTGATGTGCTTAGAAAAATTGTTGTAACTTCTCTTGTTGAATTAAATGCTTGGTATTATGGCATTGGGATGTTGTGTGGACTGTTTTGAATACTTCAGAATGATTGAACTAATCGATGCATGGCTTGAGATTGATTTTGAGTTAACTTGGGCCTTAATCGCACGGGTAAGCACGAAATGGAAACCCTAGTGACTAGGTAGATTCACTAAGTGTTGATCCTATGAATATCGTGTTTAATTATATGTTTAGTAGGCTGCCTGTAGTTTCCATTGTAGCCCTAAATGCGATCTTGATGATTACATGTTGACAAGTAGGCCTTTCTTGCACCCGTACCCACGTAGATGCTGTTGCATGTTGAATAATCTTATTATTTGATTACGTGAACTTTGAAATGAGTTATATGACTTGATTTACGTGCGTTACATGGCTTCCCGTTTAATGTTCATATAACTCCATATGCCTTTCAAGTGAAATTACTTGTCTTATCGTGCCTCACTTGTTTACTTGCCAATGTACAATCTTATGACTGTCCGGAGGCAACCTACTTTGTTGTCCTCCTAATGTGATATATTAAATGTCATAAATGTGCATTGCATATAAGGTTGCAACCTTTCATTCTGGCGTGGTAGCGTTCATGCACACTGGGCGGTATCGAGCTTGCCAGTGCACCCGTGACTACCATTGTCCAATTCCCTCTCTCGCTTGGGGACTAGACTTCCTCAAAGAGTTGGGTCGTAGGATTTTGGGGTACATCCGGAGTACACCCATTTGGCGTGATAAGGGAATGATTTGAAGTCGGCCGCAACAACTGATACTGGAAATGAACTGAGAGCAAAAGCTCACCGTATCCTTTTCACTATGTGTATAAGTACTCTCGCTTGGTTCCTAGAGGACCTCGGGGAGGAAAGACAGGTAATTGTGTTTCTTTACTTTATATTATTGTTATATACTTATTTGTGATGTATTCATGCTTGCAAAAAGGGTTTTCATAAGCTGAACCGGAAAATGAGTTTCAAAACCTATTTCTCGTTCCCCCTCACTGAGTTCATAAGGACTCACCCTCTTTTATCATCTCAGGTGAAGAAGATCAAGAACAGGTACCCAAGGACGACGTGCCTAACGATGATTCCTTGGAATGATTGCCTGTCCTATGTGCTTTGCTTGATTATGGACATTTGTGAACACTATACTACTTGAAGACTATTTCTTTTCATGTTGCTTAATGTTTGTAATGTAAAAGACCCCCGTTGTAATTTGGGGTCTAATTTTGGTTTGTACTGATATTAACTAGACAGATACTACTATGGTTGTTTTGCTATTGTCATTGGCTAGTATCTATCATAGGATTATGAAGTATCAGGTAAGGACTAAGTAAATGAACCTATCCAATCTTAAGCAGGTACTCACTATTACGCTAAGATCAACATGTACTTTTGTAACGAAGATTAACAAACAAACGAGACATAGTATCATGCTAGGTTATTAATTCAATGAGACATCAAGATAACTAATAGGTGTTCCAATTGATGGTAAATAGTAACCTTAGTTGGAAATGAAATTGAGATTGGAAAATTTGAGGCATTTAGAGAATTATGTCAAACCAAAGAGCCCAATTACAGCCTTTATGCTGCCGATTTTCTGGAAAATTTTGGAGTTTAGGCTAAAAAATTAAGTGTTAAACTTTCATGAACGATTATGTACGGGACATGACTTGAATGTTTAGATCACACCCTAGTCTAACCTTATAGGCCGGGTTGGGGCATGACACCTTATATAGGAAGAATGGTATTAGAGCTTAGATTGCTTAAGCCGGGTTTAACTCTCGGACCATGGGTAGAGCCCTAAGATGATTATGATGACTTGTCTATAAGTTATTGTGTGATAATGTTAAATGTGCCTTCTATGTTCTATGTGCTTAAGTGATTAACATGTCTTGATTATTTCTAGAATTATGTATCTATATTATGTCGCATATCTTATGCATTAAATTCCTATTTGTCGTATTTCAATAAATTGTGCATCGTAATCTGTGCCTATAGATAGGTGGCCCTAGTACCCGCACTACTAATAGGAGCGGTGAACCTTAAGAGACTGGTGATGCTTATCAAACTAATCCCGGCATAGCTATGTTTAACATGATGGCGAATGCCATGGATCGCGTGTCACGAGTGATGGAACGTCAAGATGCACGTGAAGCCAGCAACAACAACAACAACAGGAATGATGGTAACCATGGGAGACATAGCAGAATGAGGGAGTTCCTTGACTTTCACCCGTCCAAATTCCACGAGGAAGCTGATGATGAGAAAGCAGAGGCTTGGCTGTCCGAGATCGAGAGAATTTTTAGGCCACTTGATTATACTGATGAAGAAAAGGTGGAGTTTGCTGTGTTTCTGTTGCACGGGGATGCCGAGCATTGGTGGCACACTATGGAGGCACTGTGGGAAACTGATCAGACACCTCGCTTGTGGGGTAATTTCGTTAAGGCATTCAAGGAGAAATATGTACCTGCAGTTTCCAGGTAGAGGCGGATTGAGGAGTTCATGCACTTGACCCAAGGTAACATGACGGTGGCCCAGTACGAGGCTCGTTTTGACCGACTGTCCCGCTATGCTCCATACATAGTTAGTACTCCGGAGGCGAAGATGTGGAAATTTACGACTGGATTGAGGCCAGAGATTCAGGACCAGTTGGCTTCTTATGACTTCTATACTTATTTTGCTCTCTTTGCTGCTGCTTCTCGAGTTGAAAAGAGGAAACTTGATAGAGCCGATTTGAGTCAACCGAACAAGAAACCATACCAGCCTCTAGGTCAACAGAGGAAATTCCAGAGTCAGAGTTGTAATCAGGGCCAGAGCCAGAACAGACCAGCGAATAACCGTGGCCCGACGAAAGCGCCATCAGTTTCTTCCACCCGCGGATCCACAGGTAGTTCACCTGCTACTCAGTCTGTCAACTATTCTTTCTGTGACAAGAAGGGGCATACTGAGGCCCAGTGGTGGAAGAAGTCAGGACATTGTGTGAGATGTGGCAGTGATCAGCATCAGATCAAGGATTGCCCTAAATGGCAAGCAGGACAAAATCAGGTTAAACCAGCTGGTAGAGGCAAGACTCCAGTTCCTAGAGTTCAGGCTCGAGCCTATGCTATTGAGTGCAAGGAGCTTCCAAAAGAGACCACTGTTGTTGAAGGTACATTCTTCATACTGAATCAACCTGTTAGGGTACTAATTGACCTGGGTGCTACTCATTCATTTATTACTCCCTCATGTGTACAACGTGTGAAACTACGAGTTGTATGTTTGCCTTACGAAGTAGAAGTTGGTACTTCGATGGGTTATAAACTTATTACTAGCTCAGCTTGTAAAGCATGTAGAATCCAAATTAAGGATAGGGAATTCTCAGCCAATCTTATTGTATTACTTTTTCGAGACTATGAAGTTATCTTAGGGATGGACTGGTTGGCGAAGCATCATGTCCAACTAGATTTCCAGACGAAGATTATAACATTCTGGGTACCTGGTCAACCAATACTGGAGGTAATGGGTCGAAGAGATTTCACTGGGAGTTCCATCATTTCATCTACGAAAGCAGTGAAGTCCTTAAGAAAAAGGTGTAGTGGATACTTAGCTTACCTCATCAACAAGCCGTCGGATAAAGCTAAGTTGAAGGAGATGCCTGTGATCAAAGACTATGCAGATGTGTTTCCAGAAGAATTGCCCAGTTTACCCCCAAATCGGGAGATCGAGTTCATTATAAAGTTACTGCCTGGCACCCAGCCGATATCTAAAGCCCCCTATCGTATGGCACCAGCCGAGCTACAAGAATTGAAGGACCAATTACAAGGATTGTTGAAGAAAGGGTTTGTTCAACCAAGTTCTTCTCCGTGGGATACACCAGTCCTATTTGTAAAGAAGAAAGACGGAACGTTGAGGCTATGCATCGATTAGCAAGGATTGAACCAAGTGACTGTCAAGAATAAATACCCACTTCCACTGATCGACAAGTTGTTTGATCAACTTCAAGGAGCCAAAATGTATTCGAAACTCGACTTGAGGCAAGGGTATTATCAATTGCGGATCAAAAAGGAGGATGTGCCTAAAACGGCTTTCAGGATGAGATATGGGCATTATGAATATATGGTGATGCCATTTGGACTAACTAATGCCCCTGCAGCTTTTATGGACTTGATGCACAAGGTGTTCCAACCCTACTTGGACCAATTTGTGGTGATCTTCATTGATGATATTTTGGTATACTCAAAATCCGAGGCAGAGCATGAACAACATCTGTGGTTGGTACTGCAGAAACTTTGAGAGCATCAATTGTATGCAAAGTTTAGCAAGTGTGAATTTTGCTTACAACAGATTGCATTTTTGGGGCATATCATATCCCAAGAAGGAATAGCGGTGGATCCAGCAAAGATAGAAGCAGTGATGTCTTGGAAGAAACCGGAAAATGTTATAGAGGTTCGGAGTTTTCTTGGTCTAGCCGGTTATTATCGGAGATTCGTGAAGGATTTCTCTAAGATTGCATGACCGCTTACAAAGCGCACTCAAAAGAAAACATCAACGACCCGCAAGTTTACTTTAGCCGTTGGAGATTCCTCAATGGAAATGGGAACATATAACTATGGACTTTGTTATGGACCTGCCCAGATCACAAAAGGGTCATGACGCCGTTTGGGTCATAGTGGATAGATTGACTAAGTCAACGCACTTCTTACTGATGAACAAGGAGGATAGTCCTGAGAAATTAGGAGATATGTATGTGGCGGAGATTGTAATATTGCACGGGATGCCTGTGAGTATTGTATCGGATAGGGATCCTCATTTTACTTCCCGATTTTGGAAGAGATTGCAAGAAGCTTTGGGAGCGAAGTTGAGTTTCAACACGGCTTATCACCCTCAGACTGATGGACAATCTGAGAGAACTATTCAGATTCTGGAGGATATGCTAAGGGCGTGTGTTTTAGACTTCGGGAAAGGTTGGGAGAAATATCTGTCTCTAGCGGAGTTCGCTTATAATAATAGTTATCAGGCCATTATCAGAATGGCCCCATTTGAGGCGTTGTATGGACGTAAGTGTCGATCCCCAATTTACTGGAATGAAGTAGGTGAGACGAAGACTTTTGACCCGACCCTTTTACCTGAACTTATGAAGACTGTTGATAATATCCACCTCATCTGAAAACGGATGCTTACCGCCCAGAGAAGGCAGAAGAGTTATGCAGACCGACAGAGACGGAGCCTAGAGTTTGAGATCGGCGACAAGGTGTTCTTGAAGATATCACCTCGGAGGGGACTGATTAAATATGGCAATGGTGGAAAGTTGAGCCCGAGATTTGTAGGACCATTTGAGATAATTGAGAAGGTTGGCAAATTAGCGTATCGCCTGGCACTACCCCAAAACCTCTCCAATATTCACTACATCTTTCATGTTTCAATGTTGCGGAAGTATCACCCTGATCCATCGCATATCTTGGAGCCAGAGCCGTTGCAGCTTCGGGAGAACTTGTCTTATGAGGAGAAGCCCATTCGGATCCTAGACCATAAAGATCGGGAGTTGCGCAACAAATCTATACAGATGGTGAAAGTGCTGTGGGATCATCATGGAGTTGAAGAAGCAACGTGGGAAAGGCAAGACCAGAAAGAGCAACAGTATCCAGCTTTATTTCAAAGGTAATATTGAATTTCGGGATGAAATTCTTTTAAGGAGGGGAGGATATAAGGCCTGACCTCGATTTGCATGTGATACCTCGTTTTGTGTGCCTTGACCTAGGTTTAAGAATTGCGTTTCGTTTTGTGTGCCTTGCATTAAATTACATGCATTCATTTAGGGTTACATGCATTAACTTGGAAAACATGCATTCGTCTCGTAGTTCGTGTCCTACCTCGTAGTACGTGCCGTAGACCTAGGAAAGCGTGCCCTCACACTAATCAAGAAAGCATCTTACACGAAGCACTAGATTAATAATTAATCCTACAAATCCCACTAACTAATATTAAATTACTAATTCAACTCACTAGAAGACAAAATCTCACAAAAAGCTAGACATTCCTTATTCTTTATTCCTTATTCTTTTGCACTTTCAACACACAATTAAATAATGCTCAAAAGATGACAAAAAATCAGATTTTTACATGCCTTGGCTGACCACCTTGTGGCATTTATGCTTGCTTGCTCAATTCAAAATCAATTCTAGACAATTCTATGACAAGTTATGACACAAATGCATAAAAAAATTAGCTCAAAACTCCTCAAAACTCCACCAATCTCGACATAAGATCCTTGCCCATGCTAGGTGATTCTAAAATTGTGCTTCTTGAAGACACAAATCTGATTTTTTGTATGCCCAAGGCCGACACATGCTTCATCTCTTGCAAAGCCTTCATTTTTCTTTCATTTCTCTCATCTCCTCGCATTTCTCTCTCTCCCTCTCATTCTTCCCTCTCTCTCTCTGCTTTGGCTGAGTTCATACACTCCATAGCTCATCTTCATCATTCCATGGTTCATCAAGGCAAGCTAGAAGCTAAGAAGCTCAACTAAGCAAGCTAAGTTGCAAGAAAGCTCACATGCAAGCTTATTGAAGTTCCATTTCGGTTTAGGTGAGTTTGCTAGCTTCCATTTCTTTTCTTCTTCTTCTAACCACATGCACCTACTAAGAACTTGGTCACTAAGCTAGGAAAAATAGAGAAAATCAAGTTGGTGTCTCGGCTAAGCAAGGAAGAAAATCAACTTTGTGCTTCACCAAGAGTCATGTGCATCTTCTTGTTGTTTTGCTAAGGTGAGGGCTAAAACTTCTTGAAAATCCTTCAAAAAACCACATGCATGCTCTTAAATGTTTGTCTTTGCTTCTGTACTTGAGATATATGTGTGTTCATAAGCTTTTATATCCATGCATGGCAAGATTTTGGCTAGAAGGTGATGATAGATGAAATCGGGTTTGTCACAGCTTTCTGTCTTGTTAGTGTGAGATGATTTTGGCTAGGCAAATGATGTTGAAAATGCATGAAAATTGGTAGGTGACTAGTTTTTCCAGTTAGGAACATTTTTCCCAGAAATAGGGCAAAGATAATTTTGAATCTATGGTCCTCAAAATGGCAAATCATTAAAATGTCTCCAAATCTGGAAAATCTGGAAAAATGAAGCAGGTTTTGGCAGATTCACTGCCTCTGTGGAACGAACCAGTTTTGACTTAGTAAATGATATAAAAAATGCATAAAATTTGGTGTGCTGCTATATTTTTCAGTTTTGGACATTTTTTTTTCAGAAATGGACTAAGGCTAAATCTGAACCTAATGACCTCAAAAATGACAAGTATTGAAATGTGTGCAAATCTGGACAGTTTTGTGCAATCCCACTGTTTTGGCTATAACTATTGATCCCGAACTCCAAATGATGCAAGGTTTGTTTCTGAATTTGTTTCACTTCTTAAGCTTTCATTTGACATCTTATTCACTGGAATTGGAGATTGTTTTCTTGTCTTAATGATTGTGAGAATACAGCCTATAGCAGTGAGGGTTTCACTTAGTGATGTGCTTAGAAAAATTGTTGTAACTTCTCTTGTTGAATTAAATGCTTGGGATTGTGGCATTGGGATGTTGTGTGGACTGTTTTGAATACTTGAGGATGATTGAACTAATCACTGCATGGCTTGAGATTGATTTTGAGTTAACTTGGGGCTTAATCGCACGGGTAAGCACGAAATGGAAACCCTAGTGACTAGGTAGATTCACTAAGTGTTGATCCTATGAATGTCGTGTTTAATTATATGTTTAGTAGGCTGCCCGTAGTTGCCATTGTAGCCTTAAATGCGATCTTGATGATTACATGTTGACAAGTAGGCCTTTCTTGCACCCGTACCCACGTAGATGTTGTTGCATGTTGAATAATCTTATTATTTGATTACGTGAACTTTGAAATGAGTTATATGACTTGATTTACGTGTGTTACATGGCTGCCCGTTTAATGTTCATATAACTCCATATGCCTTTCAAGTGAAATTACTTGTCTTATCGTGCCTCACTTGTTTACTTGTCAATGTACAATCTTATGACTGTCCGGAGGCAACCTACTTTGTTGTCCTCCTAATGTGATATATTAAATGTCATAAATGTGCATTGCATATAAGGTTGCAACCTTTCATTCTGGCGTGGTAGCGTTCACGCACACCGGGCGGCATCTGGCTTGCCGGTGCAACCGTGACTACCATTGTCCAATTCCCTCTCTCGCTTATGGGCTAGACTTCCTCGGAGAGTTGGGTCATAGGATTTCGAGGTACATCCGGAGTACACCCATTTGGCGTGATAAGTAGATGATTTGAAGTCGACCGCAACAACTGATACTAGAAATGAACTGAGGGCAAAAGCTCACCGTATCATTTTCACTATGTGTATAAGTACTCTCGCTTGGTTCCTAGAGGACCTCGGGGAGGAATGACGGGTAATTGTGTTCCTTTACTTTATATTATTGTTATATACATATTTGTGATGTTTTCATGCTTGCAAAAAGGGTTTTCATAAGTGGAACCGGAAAATGAGTTCCAAAACCTATTTCTCGTTCTCCCTCACTGAGTTCATAAGGACTCACCATCTTTTATCATATCAGGTGAAGAAGATCCAGAACAGGTACCCGAGGACGATGTGCCTAACAATGATTCCTTGGAATGATTGCCTGTCCTATGTGCTTTGCTTGATTATGGACATTTTTGAACACTATGCTACTTGAAGACTATTTCTTTTTATGTTGCTTAATGTTTGTAATGTAAAAGACCCCCGTTGTAATTTGCGGTCTAATTTTGGTTTGTACTGATATTAACTAGATAGATACTACTATGGTCATTTTGCTATTGTCATTGACTAGTATCTATCATAGGATTATGAAGTATCAGGTAAGGATTAAGTAAAATGAACCTATCCAATCTTAAGCAGGTACTCACTATTAAGCTAAGATCCATAGGTACTTTTGTAACGCGAATTAACAAATAAACGAGACATAGTATCATGCTGGGTTATTAATCAAATGAGACATCGAGATAACTAATAGGCGTTTCAATTGATGGTAAATAGTAACCTTAGTTGGAAATGAAATTGAGATTGGAAAATTTGAGGCATTTAGAGAATTAGGTCAAATCAAAGAGCTCAATTACAGCCGTTATGCTGCCAGTTTTTCGAAAAATTTTGAAGTTTAGACTAAAACGTTAAGTGTTAAACTTTCATGAACGATTATGTACGGGACATGACTTGAATGTTTAGATCACACCCTAGTCTAACCTTATAGGCCTGGTTGGGGCGTGATAATTGAAGTCGGCCACAACAACCGTTATTGGAAATGAATTGAGAGCAAAAGCTCACCGTATCCTTTTAACTATATGTATAAGTACTCTCTCTTGGTTCCTAGAGGACCTCGGGGAGGAAAGACGGGTAATTGTATTTTTTTTTTACTTTTATATTACGTTATATACTTACTTGTGTTATATGTCATGCTTTCAAAAAGGGTTTTTTCATAAGTTAACCGCAAAAAGAGTTTCAAAACTTATTTCTCGTTTCCCCCTCGCTGAGTTCATAAGGACTCACCCTCTTTTATCATCTCAGGTGAAGAAGACCAGGAACAGGTACTCGAGGATAACGTGCTTATTGATGACTCCTTGGAGTGATTGCTTGCCCTACGTGTTTTACTTGTCTATGGCCATTTTGTGAATGATATGTTGGTTTGAAGACTATTTCTTATGTTACTTGTTGTCATTATTGTAAATGACCCCCGTTGTAATTTGGGGTCTAATTTTGATTTGTACCAATATTAACTAGATAGACGCCCTATTTGCTCATTTTGCTACTTTGATTGGTAACTACTACAGGCTTATGAAGTACTAGATAAGAGTTAAGTAAAATGAATCTATCTAATCTTAAGCAGGTACTCATTGGTAAGCTAAGATCAACAAGTACTTTTATAACAGGGATTGACAAACAGACGAGACATAGTTACCATGCTAGGTTGTTAATCGAACGAGACTCCGAAATAACTAGTAGGCATTTCAATTGGTGATAAATAGTAATCTTAGTTGAAATCGAATTTGAGATTGAAAGTTTTGAGGCGTTTAGGAAATTAGGTCAAACTAAGGAGCCAATTACAACCGTTATGCTGCCGATTTTCTGGAGAATTTTGGAGTTCTAGGCTAACGTTAAGCGTTAAACCTTAATGAACAATTAAGTACGTGAAATGATATAAATGTTTAGATCACACCCTAGTCTAACCTCTATAGGTCGGGTTGGGGCGTGACACCTTATATTAGAATGGTATCAGAGCTTAGTTTGCTATCTAGGCATTAGTCGGGTTCAACTCTCGGACCATGGGTAGAAGCCCTAAGGTAATTGTGATGTCTTGTTTATATGTGTTAATGTGTGCTAATGTGCTTTAATTGTCTTGAGCATTAAATACTATGTGCCTTTGTGAACCATATGTATTGTGTGTCATGCACACCGACACGTTAGTGCCTTGAATAATGCATGCATGCTTTTATACTCCTTCCTTGATATATGTGCATGTTATATAACCGTGAATGACTGTTGATACACGTAGATAGTTAGGACTAGAACTTTCAGGAAATTGAATTTTTGCAGAAAGAACGAAAAGGCTCAGTTAGAGATTTCTGGCATCTTCACAGGTACTCGATGGATCGTATGTGTTATTGGATATGCATATATATAAAATGCGTAGCACATGTATAATTGTTGAGGTAAAGTTATCTACTTATCTTTGGAATACCTATACCTGTGATTAAGTTGTCAACTTTATAGCTATGAAGTTCTTGATTCTGTTTAACCGTTCTTCTAATTATGGTTCAAGTATAAAGGTTAATGAAATACAACTTTCCTTAAGATATAAGAGTATACTATTAAATATGTAGAGTAGTATATATTCTCATGCGCTGATAGTGGAAGTTGACTTGGAGGTTTCTTTGAATCCATTACTCACATCTTAAAATTGGCTTGATAGGCTATCTAAGAAGTTAGCAATATACTCGTACGATTGAATCCTTACTTGATTGGAATTAAGCATTGATGAATCTGATATGGTGTATACTAGCGAGTTTCAAGTTCACTAAATGTTGAGATCATGACCTAGAAATTAAGAGGTGAATTTGTTGAAGTTGACAATAGTTTACTTTTAGGGGTTAGATTATTAAGACATGGATAGTGTATTTGAGTGACTTAACAATGGATAACCTCAAGACATGTAGGCAACTCTAGAGACCAAATTTAACAAGGTTGATGATTCTTTAGTATAACAAGATATAAGGATGCTGGAATCGAGGAATTCATGTAGCTAGAACTCGTGTTCGGAAGACTACACCTAAATGTTAGGTCGAATAGAAGTGTAAGGTATTGAATTATGCATTAGATGACTAACGTTGCTAAAGGTCCTAAGTTGGATATTGGTGATATTAAGAAACATGGTATTAGTTTGGTGCCCCTCGAATTTAGTTGTAATTATGCAAAGTAAGTCATTCTACACCTTCATTATTTGGATACCCTAGAGGATATTAGGAAGCATATATCCCTAAGTAATACCGATTGACCTATTATATAAACCATGGAAATGATATTAAGCATCTGGTTGCAAAGTGGAGTCGTTAGGGTATGATTTGAAATCCTAAATAGCTAATAGTGAGTATGCATGATGATTCATGGTAAACCCTAGGACCTAAGGTCAATGAGTCTTGCTGCTCTTAGCTAGTTGAACATGTAAATGAGAAGAGTAAGATTTTATATAGTTAAGATAGAGAGGAATTAGAGTCATAATGACCCAAGAGACTATTGTTAGACTACCGTATTATGTGCACTGTTTCACGTCTAGAAACTAGCCGTTTGTAGACTTCGAATCGTGGTCGTTAAATAGAGGGCGGATCTTGTCGTGATAGTTAAATGAGTGGTTGACTACTTTTGAAGTTCTATTAGATTATATTGAAGGATGCCTTGTGGTTATGATTCTTATGTTGACATAGCCTTGAAGTTATTTCGTGTAACAAGCTACTTGGATTAGTATGGTAAGTATCTTATGAGTTAGATCATTTCGGTACCCATTTATAGTCCTAGGATTGTTGTTGTACAGCCGGTAACCTAGTGAAGCATTGATATCACTTACATGGCTATAGCCCTAGCTTAGTAACACTAATGTTCAAGATATATTGGAGGGCATTAAGTATTCAAAGGAATGACTAGGTCGCAAAGTGAGTAGGACCATTGTCCTCTTAAGTATGATGTAACCTTGGATTGAGGTGAGTGAAATTTATTTGAGATTGAAACTATTCGCCTTAGGAGTCTTGGTTAAGATTAAAAGAAATTCCGAAGCTTCGTGACTTGAAGATAGAGATTTGAACAAGGAAATAAATTGTGGATTACAAGTTGATGAATTTACTTGTAAGAGTTGAACTAGTGCAACATGATTAGTTTACCCATGCAATTTCAATGGCAATTTGTTGGTGGTACCTAATAAACCTTAGAGTTTGAGTTTAACGAATCTCAACGATCTTTCTTCTTGATTATGAGCTTGAAGGTTAACGAAGCTGGGGAAGAATGTTAATGAATAGGAGCCTGTAACCGGGAGACTAGTCATTAGAAGATTTGCTAATTTAATGTACCTACGAGATAAGGAGTATGATACGATCGATAGATGACGATTTGAGATGGATTAGTTTGTTTGGTGAGTTCTTCTTGAAGATAGGGTCATACTGTGGAAATGATCCATAACTTGTTTATGTCCTACGTGTTAACAATTTTGAAGCTAGTTGATAGGATATGTAAATCAGATATCGACCTATCGTCTTGAAATTAGGGTATGTCACCATAGGATGATGGTATTATGGTGATATTCCTTTTTGAGGTATGAAGGCGAGTTTGATACAACATGAGTCATGATTCTGGAGTTATAGTTATATAGTTAGAATACCGATGCAGCTTTGATGACTACGCTTGAAGACTCTAACCTTAGTTAATGAACTTGACCTTAAGATCAAATGGAAGGAATAGAGTCGTTCAAAGGAAAGAACTGTAAATGTAGAGGTCACACCGAACTAAATGATTGGAGAAACATAATAAGTGAATTGGTTGTGGTAAAAGATCACCAAAAACGGGACGAACCGAAGTAGGAAGAATAACAAGGGTCAGAATCCGTCTAAATGAACTCAATAGGCAAGAATGAATTTCGGGACGAAATTCTTTTAAGGAGGGGAGGATGTGAGGCCTAACCCCGAATAACGTGTGCTACCTCGATTTACGTGCCATAGACCAAGAATTATATGACTGACCTTGGATTACGTGCCCTGTCTTGGTTTTCGTGCATGCTTCGTCATTTGTTCCTTGACCTAGAATAGTGTGCCCTAATCCCCGACTGACGTGCGATACCTAGATATACGTACCCTGACCTCGATGTACGTGCGTTACCTTGTTTCGTGTGCCCTAACCTTGAACTGCGTACCTTAACCTAGATATAGTGTCGTGCCTTGATTTGAGTGCATTGCATTGAGTTACGTGCCTTGCATTGGTTTACGTGTATTCACCTAGGATTACGTACATTAGTCTTGAAGTACGTGCCTTAGTCTTGAAGTTCGTGTCTTACCTCATAGTTCATGTCTACCTTGTGATTCGTGCCCCGTATTGATTTCTGTGCATGTATCGTAGTGCGTGCCCTAGACCTAGGAAAGCATACCCACACGCTAATCAATAAAGAATCCCACACAAAGCACTAAACACTAAAATAATTATATACAATCTACTAACTAATATTATATTCCTAATTCAAATTCTCTACAAAACCCACTAACTAATAAAATAATCTATTCTTCCCAACACACTCAACTAACCAATAAACTATTATAAACCTACACTTATTATAATCCAAAATACACTACCCTGAATCTGAAATTTCAGATTTTCCCTTGCATTACACGACCAAGATAAAGCAATTTGATCAACTTTGCACAATTAAATTAAAGCCTAGACATTCTATGACACATGCACTAAGCACAATGCATAAAAAATTCACCTACACCCTACCCAAGCATCTCATTTTCGACCCTCTCAATGCCATGCTTAATTTCAACTCAAAAAATGCTTAAAGGATGACACAATTTCAGAATTTAGAAGCTCAAGGCTGACACACAAGCACATGCTCACAAACAACTCTTCAAACACTCATTTTTCTCTCAAAACTCTCTCATTCTCTCTCCTTCTCTCTCTATTTCGACCATGGCTGCCTCTTAACCATCCAAGACCTCAAGCATGCTCTCAAGACTCTCCCAAGCTCAGCCATAGCAGCCCAAAGCAAGGAAGAAGCTCCCTTTATGCATTTTGAAGAGCATTTGTGCTCATTTGCTAAATCTTCAAGAGGTGAGGGTTAATCCTTTTTAAAAAGCCTTCAAAAACCACATGCAAGCCTTCATATGTCTATATTTACCTCTGTAATTGTGATATATGTGTGCACTTGAGCTATGTCTATATTTACCTCTGCAATTGTGATATATGTGTGCACTTGAGCTTTTGTAACCATGCATGGCAAGATATTTGGCTAGAACTTGAAGATAGGACGAATCGCGAAATTTGAGCAGTTTTCTGACTTGTTGGAGCTAGGTAAATGATGTTGAAAATGCGTGAAAATTGGTAGGTGACTAGTTTTGCCAGTTCTGAGAAGTTTTTGTAGAAATAGGCCAAGACAAATTCTGACTCTAAGACCCATAAAATGGAAACATATCAAAATGTGTCGAAATCTGGAAAATCTGGGAAAATAGAGCAGGTTTTTGGAAGTTCACTGACCTCGTAGAGTGAAACCATTTTGGCCTAGTAAACGATATTGAAAATGTATGTAATTTGTAAGGTTGCTAGAATTTTCAGTTCTGGACATTTTTGTCAGAAATAGACTAAGGCTAAATCTGACCCTAAAGCCCTCAAAAATGACAAGTATTGAAATGTATGCAAATCTGGACAGTTTTGTGCAGTCTCATGGTTTTGGCTATAACTCTTGAATCCGAAATGAAAATGATGCGAGGTTTGTTGCTGGATTTAGTTCAATTAATAAGATTTAATTTGACATTTTGTTCACTGGAATTGGAGATTTTTTGCTTGTCTAAATGATTGTGGGAAAACAGACCATTGCATTGAGGTTTGTATCTAGTGATATGCTTTGAAAATTATTGTAACTTCTCTTGTGGTATTAAATGCTTGGGATTGTGGCACTTGGATGTTGTGTGAACTGTTTTGGATGTTTGAGGATGTTTTAATTGACCAATTCATGGCTTGGGTTTAATTATTTGTCAACTTGTGTCTTAATCGCACATGTAAGCATGAAACGAAACCCTATCGGCTATGAAAACTCGCTAAGCGATGATCTTATGGTTATTGTGTTTAATTATGTGATTAGTGGGCTGCCTAATAAATGTTAAGTATGCTTGAAATAGTTTAAGATTTGCTTGTGGTGTATAGAGAACGAAACCGACCCCGAGCATGGCCTAGCAAACCCTAATGGCCCCGTAGGTCCCCGAGTCATAAACCGTTCTTTTGTGAATTATGAATGATATTGAGGAAGATTAATATTCTACCTATATATGTCTTTATAGCCCTAAATGTGATCCCCGATGATTACGTGTTAATAAGTAGACTTTGCTTGCACCCGGTCTAAATTAAACGTTGTTGCATGCTTGTATGATCTTATTTCTTGATTTCGTGAACCCCGAAATATGCTATATGACTCGATTTACTTGTGTTACATGGCTGCCCATTTAATATTCACATAACTCCATGTGTTTTACAAGTGAAATTACATGTCAAAGCATGCCTTGTGTGTTTACTCGGCAACGTGCGATCTTATAACTGCTCGGAGGCAACCTACTTTGTTGTCCTCTTAATGTGATATGTTAAATGTTAAAATATGCATTGCATACAAGGTTGCAACCTTTCATTCTGGCATGGTAGCATTCATGCACACCGGGCAGCATCGGGCTTGCCGGTGCAACCGTGTCTACCATGGTCCAATTCCCTCTCTCGCTTGGGGGCTAGACTTCCTTGGAGAGTTGGGTCGTAGGATTTCGGGGTACATCCGGAGTACACCCATTTGGCGTGATAAGTGGATGAATTGAAGTTGGCCGCAACAACCGTTATTGGAAATGAATTGAGAGCAAAAGCTCACCGTATCCTTTTAACTATATGTATAAGTACTCTTGCTTGGTTCCTAGAGGACCTCGGGGAGGAAAGACGGGTAATTGTGTTTCTTTACTTTTATATTACGTTATATACTTACTTGTGTTATATGTCATGCTTTCAAAAAGGGTTTTTCATAAGTTAACCGGAAAAAGAGTTTCAAAACGTGTTTCTCATTTCCCCCTCGCTGAGTTCATAAGGACTCACCCTCTTTTATCATCTCAGGTGAAGAAGACAAGGAACAGGTACCCGAGGATAACGTGCCTATTGATGACTCCTTGGAGTGATTGCTTGCCCTACATGTTTTACTTGTCTATGGCCATTCTGTGAACGATATGTTACTTTGAAGACTATTTCTTATGTTACTTGTTGTCATTATTGTAAATGACCCCGTTGTAATTTGGAGTCTAATTTTGATTTCTACCGATATTAACTAGACAGACGCCCTATTTGTTCGTTTTTGCTACTTTGATTGGTAACTACTGTAGGCTTATGAAGTACTAGATAAGAGTTAAATAAAATGAATCTATCTAATCTTAAGCAGGTACTCATTGGTAAGCTAAGATCAACAAGTACTTTTGTAACAGGGATTGACAAACAAACGAGACATAGTTACCATGCTAGGTTGTTAATCAAACGAGACTTCGAAATAACTAGTAGGCATTTCAATTGGTGATAAATAGTAATCTTAGTTGAAATTGAATTTGAGAATGAAAGTTTTGAGGCGTTTAGGAAATTAGGTCAAACTAAGGAGCCAATTACAGCCGTTATGCTGCCGGTTTTCTGGAGAATTTTGGAGTTCTAGGCTAACATTAAGTGTTAAACCTTAATGAACGATTAAGTACGTGAAATGATATGAATGTTTAGATCACACCCTAGTCTAACCTCTATTGGTCGGGTTGGGGCGTGACAGTGCACACCTGAGGCAGACAGGCCGACCCATCCGAAAGTCCAACTACGAGCTTTTTAGCTACAACAACTTAAATATACGCTATTGGAGTTGGAATTACCTCGGTTGCTGGTACCAGACTTTCCCTCCAATGGATCCTCGTTAAGGGATAAATTGTACTCATTCCAATTACCAGACTCTTTGAGCCCGATATTGTTATTTATTGTCACTACCTTCCCGTGTCAAGATTGGGTAATTTGCGGGACTGCTGTCTTCCTTGTATGTGGTAGTCGTTTCTCAGGCTCCCTATCCAGAATCGAACCATAATTCTCTGTCACTTATCACCACCATGGTAGGCCACTATCCTACCATCGAAAGTTGATAGGGCAGAAATTCGAATGATGCGTAGACGGCACAAGGGCCTTGCGATCCGTGGAGTTATCATGAATCATCGCAGCAACGAGCAGAGCCCGCATCGACCATTTTTCTAATAAATGCATCCCTTCTCGAAGTCGTGTTTGATGCACGTATTAGCTCTAGAATTACTACGGTTATCCGAGTAGTAGATACCATCAAACAAACTATAACTGATTTAATGAGCCATTCGCAATTTGCCATTCGCAATTTCACAGTCTGAATTAGTTCATACTTACACATGCATGGCTTAATCTTTGAGCCAAGCATATGACTACTGGCAGGATCAACCAGGTAGCATTCTACACTGACGCCGACGTCGCATGAGGCACATCGTCCCCTAAGGGTCGACGGCTCGAGATGAGCGCACGATAGTCGTACGTGATTAGCGATGAACACTGAATGGGCAAAGAGAGGCCAAGGATACCATACCGTCATGGTGTGTCGCATCCGAGAGATCGAGCGACGCCCCATGGGCCACGTGTGTCGTACTTGTTGGAGTGAGCAGTTTGGAACACGGGACGTGCTTAGGGGTTCGCCCTACGGTGTCCACGGAGGCACACGCAAGGCAAAAGATGGACGATGTGACTTTAGACTGCCTTCTTTGTAAGTATGCATCACAGGAAACCGACCTATAGACCGAGGCAATGTAAGCACTCGGCCTGCGAATGAAGAGGCAAGCAAGGGCGGATGTCGCTGCTCAAGCAAGGATCCAACCGACCAATACAAGCCGACCACCACTCACGCGCTATCACGTTCACTATTCCCAGACCACCAAGCCGGTAACCAGCCCACCGTCTAAGAAAAGGAAGCCCTACAAGCAGATAGAACCGACGAGATGGCCCGAGAATGCACTACTAGGCATGAAGAATTTCTGAGGGACAAGGGACAAGAATGGCACAAGGTCTATGACTAGGCCGCACGTCGCAAGCTTAGGAGCCTACTTCGTGGTGCCCGACCAAGCACTGAGTGTACGCACTTGAGATACCAACCGAAAGCGGACTTCCTGCCTACGTGGTGCTTGGATCGCCATGACACTGGACCACGTCTGTCGCATTACGACTTAGCAAGGACCATGGCATCGTGTGATAGGAGATTCGCACATCATGCAAGCGCGTGTGAGCACACCGTGCGACGGCTTCGAGGCAGAATAGTGCTTGAATCGCCACAACATTGAAGATCTAGCCATCATCCCATCACAACGCTCGCATCGTCACTTAACGAAAACCAAGGCCGTGTGCTAGGCGATTCACGCATCGCGCAGTCCCCCACCGTCCGCTTATATGCACCCACATGCGCAGATCTGGACAAGTAAACTTCCTGCCCATGCAGTGCTTTGACCGCCACGACACTAGACCACGTCCGTCGCATTATGACTCAACGAGGACCATGGCATCGTGTGCTAGGCGATTCGCGCAACGCATAGGCCCGTCGGAACCAACCAGGGGATAGCTTCAAGGCCGCATGGTGCATGGATCGCCATGACATTGAAGCATCAGCAATCGTCTTAACACAACGCTCACGTCGTTGCTTAACGAAAGCCAATGCCACGTGTGCTAGGCAATTCGCGCATCACGCATGCCCCCCACCGTCCCCCTGTACGCACCCGTATGCATGGAATGGGACAATTAAACTACCTTCCTACCCACGCGGTGCTTAGATCCCCTCGACACTAGACCACATCCATCATATTACGACTCAACGAGGACCATGGCACCGTGTGCTAGGCGATTCACGCAACGCATAGGCACATCATAACCCACCGGGGAACAGCTTCAAGGCCGCATGGTACTTGGATTGCCACGACATTGAAGCATCAGCAATCGTCTCATCGCAACGCTCGCGTCATTGCTTAACGAAAGCCAATGCCACGTGTACTACGCGATTCGTGCATCATGCTTGCCCCCACCGTCTCCCAAGAGCCACCCAAGCCTACGTGGTGGTTGGACAGCCACGACACTAGACCATGGCCGCGCGCATCCTCTCGGCAACGGCCATGGCTTCGTGTTCTAGGCGATTCGTGCATCGCGCAAGCCCAATGACATGTCGGGGGACGGGAATGTCCCCTAACGTGTACCTAGCTAGTGGCACGGGGATGGCTAGTTTTGTGCTTGGGCAACCACTCACCCCCTCATTTGCCATCCCAGCGACGTCGACGGTGTTGCGGCACCAAGATGGAAAATGAAGGGCTAGGGAAGCCACCACGTTCCTCATTAGCAATCTTGGTGCCACACCGAGGGACATGTCGGGGGACGCGGGGCTGGGGTGGCACTACCCCAACGCACGGGTATGTAATGCAATACCTCGGCGTGATTCACTCGGTAGGCATTCCCACCCATAATATAGCCCACGATATAGCCCACAATGTGCCACGAAGTGCCCATAATGTCCCCCCCGCATGGACCTCGACTAGGGGGCTCGACACGACTTACCCCCCTATAGTACATTTAGATGCAAAAACCCAAGTGACAGTAGTAGCGTACTTTTTGCCAGAGATTCATAATGGGTGTTTTACACTATAAAACACCTCATATGGCATGATCTTCGTACCCAACTTGCTCCTTATTGATAGCATATGATATCCAAATTCTTCAAGATTATTTTTTTTCAAAAAAATATTTTTTAATATTTAATATTATGAAAAATAGGAAAAAATCAGAAAAAATAGTATAAAATCTAGAAAAATTTATATTAATTCATATATTAATTTGTTTACATGATATTTGGCGTTAAAATTTCTTTTGGAATGATTGGGAACCCGATTAATCTAAGTCGCCTCACAAATGTGACGAATTGTTATTTGGACAAGGGAAAGGTTAAGACCACTTCATAGATTTGGAAACCACTTGTAAAATGAGATCAATGTCCACATTTGTGTCATAATACATTCTGCATGCCCAATACCCACGAATGCTTAACATTGCCCGTCGTGCCCAACGTCTCCTAGTAGTGCCAAAGCTGTCCCACAACATCCCCCATCGTCCCCCAAGCGTACCCCCATAGAGCCCCAGCCATGCCCCAACAGTACCCCAGCCGTGCCCTAACAGCGCCCCTCGCAAGCCACTTGCGTGCACTATCGTGCAGTATGCGCGCCCCATGTGCGCAACCTTGTGCGGCACCGGCGCCCATGCAGGCCACATGCGCGTACCATTGTGCGGCATACGCGCACGATGTGTACACCATCGTGCGGCATGGGCGGCCCATGAGAGCACCTTCATGCCGCATGCGGGCCATATGCGCGCACCTTCGTGTGGCATGCGCACACCATCGTGCAGCATGGGCGCCTCATGCGTGCACCTTCGTGCGGCATACGGGCCACATACGTGCACTATCGTGCAACATCGATGCCCCATGTGTGCACCTTCGTGCGGCATCGGCACCCCATGTGCATACCATCGTGCGGCATGGGCACACCATCGTGCGGCATGGGCGCCCCATGCGCGCACCTTCTTGCGGTATGCGGGCCACATGCGTGCACCATCATCAAGAATGCGCGCCCGACGCGCCTGCCATCGTGGGGCATGGGCGCCCTATGGGCGGGCCTTCGTGCAACATGCAGGCCACATGTGCGCACCATCGTGCGGCATGCACACCCCATGTGTGCACCATCGTCCAACATGCGTGCCCTATGCGAGCGCTATCGTGCAGCATGGGTGCCCCATATGCGCGCCTTTGTGCCGCATGCGGGCCACATGCACGCACCATCATGCGGGCCACATGCACGCACCATCATGCGGCATGCGCGCCCCATGCGCGTTCCTTCGTATGGCATGGGCACCCCATACGTGTACCTTTGAGCAGCAATCGCCTACCATCATGCGGTATGGGTACCCCATTCGCACACCATCGTGCCATAGGGGTTCCCTATGCGCGCACCTTCGTGCGACATGCACGAACTATCGTGCGGCATGGCCGACCCATGCGCGCACCTTCATGCAGCATGCGGGCCACATGCGTGTACTATCGTGCGGTATGGGTGCCCTATGCGTGCACCATAGTACGGCATGGGCGCCCCATGCGCTCACCTTCGTGCGGCATGCAGGCCACATGCGCACACCATCCTGTGGCACGTGCCACATGCGTGCACTACTATGCGGCATCATCGAACATCTGCTTGCCTTATCGTGCCCGATGCGCGACCCCACTGCCCGACAACCATTCCAAGCTGTGCCCGAACTGCGTGCCAAGCTGTAGCTCATCCGAGGCCAAGTGCGTGCCCTATCAGAGTCCCCAAGTACGTGCCCCATCTGAGGCCCAATCGTGCGCTGTCGTGCAACACCGTGGGCAGCCGTGCCGCAACCGTTCACCAATGTGTCTAGCCGTACCGAAGATAGGGGCAACATAACCTCAGTCACCGTTAATGCTGAGAGAAGAAC
>CM075779.1:39701878-39716878 GCA_037974665.1 Ehretia macrophylla | reverse complement strand
AGCCAAGGCTGTGTGCAAGGCGATTCGCGCAGTCCCCCACCGTCCCCCTATATGCACCCACATGCACGGAACGGGACAAGCAAACTTTCTGCCCACGCGGTGCTTGGAATGCCTTGACACTAGACCACGTTTGTCGTATTACGACTTAGCGAGGACCATGGCATCGTGTGCTAGGCGATTCGCGCATCGTATAGGTCCGTCAGAACCAACCGGGGTATAGCTTCAAGGCCGCATGGTGCTTGGATCGCCACGACATTGAAGCATCAACAATCGTCTTATCACAACGCTCGAGTCGTTGCTTAACGAAAGCCAATGCCATGTGTTCTAGGGAATACGCGCATTATACATGCCCCCCCACCATCCCCTTATATGCACTCGTATGCATGGAACGGGACAAGCAAACTACCTTCCTGGCCACGCAGTGCTTGGATCACCACAACACTAGACTACGCCCGTCGCATTACAACTCAGCGAGGACCATGGCATCGTGTGCTAGGCGATTCGCGCATCGCACAAGCACGTCAGAACCCACTAGCGGACGGCTTCAAGGCGGCATGGTGCTTGGATCGCCACGACATTGAAGCATTAACAATCGTCTCATCGTAATGCTTGCGTCGTTGCTTAACAAAAGCCAATGCCACGTGTGCTAGGCAATTCGTGCATCACGCTTTCCACCACCGTCCCACAAGAGCCACCCAAGCCCACGTGGTGCTTGGATCGCCAAGACACTAGACCATGGCCGCGCGCATCCACTCGGCAACGGCCATGGCTTCGTGTGCTAGGCGATTCGTACATCATGCAAACCCAACAACACGTCGGGGGATGGGAATGTCCCCCAACGTGTACCTAGCTGGCGGCACAGGGATAGCTAGTTTTGTGCTGGGCAACCACTTGCCCCCTCATTAGCCATCCCAATGACGTCAACAATGTTACAGCACCAAGATAGATAATGAGGGGCTAGGGAAGCCACCACGTTCCTCATTAGCCATCCTGGTGCCGTGCCGAGGGACATGCCAGGGGACGCGGGGCGGGGGTGGCATAGCCCCAACGCACGGGTATGCAATGCAATACCTCGGTGTGATTCACTCGGTAGGCATTCCTGCCCACAATATAGCCCATGATAAATGTCACACCCCAACTTGACCCCACCTACAATCAGTCAGGACGCAACAGAATTTCGGCAGTATAACGACAGTAAGTAAGACACCGAGGCTCTAAACCAACCTCTTTAGAATATTATACAAACAACTCCACAAACCATTCAACAATCAACTCCTCAATTAAATTAACAACATACAACATAACAATATTATACAATAATCATTCCTTCAACAATCCATTCATAGTTATACGCCTCTGTTCCAACTTAATACATAGGCTATACATACATTTCAAAATAGGTTATACAATACATTATTTTACAACAACTAAGATAATCTCATGGCAATGACTCCTGCACATAAGACTCATCTACATATGGCACATTTCCTTCTTCAAGAGACACGTACCCGTAGTCAGAATCAGTAACACCTGCATGCATGCAATAATTGAGAGTGAGCTTATATAAAACAAGCCCAATGAGGATTCGATAGATCTCTAACAGTATTTACTATACTCCTTGGAAATGATCCTTTGAGCAGTAAACACATAATAAACATCAATAACAATATAAACAAATAAACTATAATGACCAATCAATAAAGGATACTCTAGTTGGTGTAGCTCCAAACGCCATTACGATCTCAACCAATTTCTTATCACCCCCATGACACACACACCCAAGGTACCTCACTAGCCCTACCCTCCACGGCATCTCCGCCCATGCGAGATGAGGGTAGCCTCAGATAGCCATGCCATTTTCAACCCAACAGCCCGATACTACCCGAGAGGTGGCACACGCATATCAAGACTCAGCAATAATAATAAACATTCAATCACAGGAGGACAACCTTTTCCGTTGACTATCTCCTGATTCATCAATAATCAATATTCAATAATCAATAATCAATAATGCATCAATCAATTAATAACATTACAACAATACAACATCAATTAATCAATTAACAACTAAACAACTAAGTTAGATGACAAAGTAGGCCACCCAACTTAACATGCATTAGACACACAACCAAACCCTAATCTAACCATCAACAGCTCACAATTCAATCACTCAAACACCACCCGATCATCTAAAGGCATATACCAACACTTTAAAGAAAGACAACCTAAACTTCTAATAATCATAACTTACATTCTACTAATCCAAACAACTCCAAACCAGTTCCTACCATTCACCCACTCAATCAACTACAATCGCACCCTCGAAAACGAACCAAAATACATCCAAATCAAACCCAACAACCCAAAAACCTCAATGCACGTAGGCTGAAATTTCTGGACATTCACACCGACATCACAAAAAAAATTTGAGCATTACAACGGCACTACCCCATATCTAAATTTTTTTTACAAATTTACGGCAATCGATTCCAACCACTACAACTGAAAATAATCACCAAATAGCTAATAACTCAATTTTAATACCTGAAAAATAAAAATTCATGCTACAACGGTTCAAACCTTATATAAACACATATAAACGATCCTTAGCATGCACTGAGCAATAATATAACATTAATTCAACTTTCTAACTGTTCAAAATTCAGTTATATGTAAAAATATAAAAATGACATTTTGAGATTTAAAATTTTTCTCTCACCTTTGATTCGAAACAAGTCTAGATATGTTTGCAATGCGTGCCCAACAAGCGGAATCCAACTCAGTTTGAAAAGTTATGGACAAAAACTAGGTTCTTCTATGAAGTTTTGCTTTGAAAAATGTTGAACAAAACTCTCTTTTTCTCTCCTATGGCTCACGGAAATGTGAGTGTTTTTTAGTGTGAAATTGTGCTATTTTAGTGTATGTTTATGCTTATAAGCTCAAAGGTCAACAAAACAAATGAAAGTCAAAGTTGACACTTAGTTAATTTTAGTCTTTTAATCCTATTTTTGACTATTTCTTGCTCAACTATTAAATTGACACCTAAATTAATTCTAGATAATATATTTTAGGTGACAAAGAGTTTTACATTTAAACATTTTGACCCGAGTCGGCTTAAAACTCGATTTCTTACAAAAGAAAGTGTAAAAACTTTTAAAATTCCAAAACCGATTCCAAATCTGTTTTAATCAAACATGGGTCTATTAATACCTGAGGAATAAGTTTTGAAACACTTAAAACACCCCTGTAAAAATTTTAGCAGACAGGTGCTCAAAATACTATTCACTAAAACCGACGATAAAATTTCTGATTCTGTTTTTTATGAAAATTTCATAAATGCACATATAGCATGTATTAGGAATATAAATCACATTTTTTAACACATTTTAACTCATATAACATATAAACAGATCAAAGCACGCAAAACGAAGTAAAACACGCAAATCGAGGTAAAGACAAAATATGGGGTCTCACATTCTCCCCCCCTTAAAGAAATTTCGTCCCCGAAATTCTTATTTGCTGAACGGAAAAGATCTAGGTACTGCTGTTGCATCTGATCTCGCCTCTCCCAAGTAGCTTCCTCAATATTGTGATACTTCCACAACACCTTGACCATTGGAATCTTCTTCGATCTCAGTTCCCGTTCCATCTGATCAAGAATGCGAATCGGCCTCTCATCATAAGTCAGATTCTCACGAAGCTGTAACGGCTCTGGCTCTAGAATATAAGAAGGATCTGGATTATACTTTCGTAAATTAGACACGTGAAAGACATCATGGACATTAGAGAAATTCTCCAGTAAAGCCAACCGATATGCCAACTTGCTTACTCTGCTGGTAATCTCAAACTGCCCTACAAACCTCAGACTCAGCTTTCCGCCTTTACCATATTGAGAAAACCCCTTTCGAGGAGACAATCTCAAGAAAACCCGATCCCCGACTATAAATTCCAAGTCCCGACGACGCTTATCAGTATAACTCTTGAATCTGCTCTGCGCTGTAAGCATTCTCTGCCTGATCAACTGAACATTCTCAATCTTCTCTAGAAGCTCTGGCATAATAGTCGGATCAATAGTATTCATCTCCCTTATTTTATCCCAATACAAAGGTGAACGACACTTACGACTGTAAAGAGCTGCAAAAGGTGACATCCCAATAGTAGCTTGATAACTATTGTTATAGGTAAACTCGGAAAGTGGTAGATGTTTCTCTCAATTCTTCCCGAAGTCCGGGGCCCAAGCCCTAAGCATATCTTTCAGAATCTGAATAGTTCTCTCGGACTGACCATCGGTCTGTGGATGATACGCTGTACTGATATTAAGCTGAGTACCCAAAGTCTCCTGAAGTTTCTCCCACAAGCAAGAATTAAACCGAGGATCTCGATCTGAGACAATACTAGATGGAATTCCATGATGTCTAACAATCTGATCCAAATAAAGATCCGTCAACTTTGCAACTTCATCTCCCATCCTCATCGAAATAAAGTGAGATGTCTTCGTCAAACGATCCACGACAATCCAAACTGCATCATTACCTCTCGGTGTTCTAGGCAAACCAGTAACAAAGTCCATCGTAATATGCTCCCATTTCCACTCTGGTATAGCCAACGACTGAAGCAAACCTGCAGGTTGTTGATGCTAGGCTTTCACTCGCTGACAAGACAAACATCTAGATACAAACTGAGCAACTTTTCTCTTCATGTTATTCCACCAATAATGTTGCTTCAAATCCCAATACATCTTGTTTCCACCAGGATGAATGGTGTACTTAGAATTATAAGCCTCCTCCAGAATACCTCGCCTTAAGCCCGGTTCATCGGGAACACAAACCATGTTCCAAAACTGAAGAATACCATCCTCATGTAATTTGAAGTCAAACTGATCATCCGTTATCTGATCCTTGATCCTCTGAAGTTTAACATCAAGTTGCTGAGCTTTTCTGATCTGAGACATCAATAAAGGTTGAATACGGAGATGTGAACATATCACCCCAACCTGAGTCAACTCCGGTCTCCAATAAGTGAATTCTTCAAGAACCTCATACTTCTTGATAGCCAAACAAGAAACACTCGGCTTACGGCTAAGAGCGTCTGCCACAACATTTGCCTTTCTAGGCAGATAGCTGATAGAACAATTATAATCTCTGAGAAGTTCCATCCACCTTCGTTGACGCATATTCAACTCCTTCTGTGAGAACAAATACTTAAGACTCTTATGATTAATGACAATCTCAAACTTATTGCCCCACAGATAATGATGCCACTTTTTCAGTGCGAATACAACTGCTGCCAACTCAAGATCATGAGTCGGATAATTCACCTCATACAGTTTCAACTTTCTGGAAGCATAAGCAATAACCTAGCCATTCCGCATAAGTACACAACCCAAGCCTTCCTTGGATGCATTACTGTAGATAACCATATTATCGGTCCCCTCTGGTAAAGCAAGTACTGGAGCAGTAGTCAATCTCTTTTTCAACTCCTGAAACTCACTCTCACATTTCTTATCCCAAACAAAGCTAGTCCGTTTCTAGGTTAATTTAGAAAGTGGCCCGACAATCTTAGAAACGTCTTTCATAAACCTAGAGTAATAACCTACCAAGCCAAGAAAGCTACGAACCTCCGAAACATTCACCGGCTGTTTCCAAGACATCACTACTTCAAGCTTAGTGGGATCTACAGAAATACTGCTCTGTGTGATAACATGGCCAAGAAAATATATGCGTTGTAGCCAAAATTCACATTTGCTGAACTTCGAAAACAACTGATGCTCCTGCAATTTCTGTAAGACAAGCCGTAGATGTTGCTCGTGCTCCGATTCAGACTTAGAATGAACCAAGATGTCATCAATAAAGATCACCACGAACTGGTCCAAGTACGGCTGAAAAGCCCGATGCATAAGATCCATAAATGTTGCCGGTGCATTAGTTAATCCAAAGGGCATAACTACAAACTCATAATGCCCGTACCGAGTCCTAAAGGCAGACTTCGGAACATCCTCCGTGTGAATCCAAAGGTGATAATACCCCTGCCTCAAGTCAAACTTAGAATAGACTTTGGCTCCCTGAAGTTGATTAAACAACTCATCAATCAATGGCAAAGGATACTTGTTCTTGATGGTCACTTGATTCAAACCACGATAGTCAATGCATAATCTCAAGGTACCATCTTTCTTCTTCATAAATAAAATAGGTGCTCCCCACGGTGAAGAACTCTGCTGAATGAAACCCTTCTCTATTAACTCCTGCAACTGAGTTTTTAACTCCTTCAACTCAGCTGGTGCCATCCGGTATGCTAATTTAGAAATAGGTTGAGGACCGGGAATAAGATTGATCACAAACTCCACATCTCTCTCTGGCGGCAACCCTGGTAACTCCTCGGGAAATACATTGGGATATTCTCGAATAATAGGTACTTTATCCAACTATAGCTTATCAGATGGCTTGTTGATCAAATAAGCTAGATAACCTGAACACCATTTACTCATCAATTTAACAGCTTTAGTTGTTGAGATAACAAAACTCGTCTTAGTACCCCGGTTCTGTGCTACCTCTACTACTGACTGATCTGGCAACCAAAACCGTACTACCTTCGTTCTACAGTTTAACTGGGCATCATACTTAGAAAGCCAATCCAAATCCAAGATAACATCATACCCCCGGATAGGAAATAAGATAAGGTCCGAAGGAAAATTATAACCCTTAACATGTATTATACAATCCTTACATACTAAGCCAGTCACATACTTATCAGTCAAAGAGGTACTAATCTCAACCACATAAGACAGTCTTTCAGGTTGCATATTAACACGTTGCACACAAGCAGGAATAATGAAAGTATGCATAGCACCAGAATCAATCAACACTTTAACAAGTTGATCAAGTATAAGGAAGTTACCTTACACAACTACAGTCTCCTCAGGCATCTCCTCCAAGTCAACTGCTTAGGCCCGAGCCTGAACCCGCTGCTGCTGAGGTGCACCACCATTAGGTCGACCCTGATAACCTTGGGTCACTGCCCAACCCTCAGTTCCCCGATATCTATAGCAATCCTTCACCCTATGTTGATTGCTGCAGCAAGCCAAACATGTTCCTGCCTTCGCCCTGCAGTCGGCCTCCACATGGCCCTGATTCTTGCAGTAAGTACACTATGGTGATAAAACACTGCCACTGCCCCTAGAAGAACCAGAAGCCGAGAAAGCAGTTGTACCAGCTTGCTGCTGAGGTCTTATAACACTAGGCCTATATTGACCCTGAGATTAGGCCGGCCTAAACTGCGACTGAGCCTGATAAGACCCCTGCCGAAACTGAGGCCGATAGTAGCCCTGCTGACCCTACAGTCTGAAAGAACCCTGCTGCATTGCAGGCCTATAACCACCCTGCTATACCGAAGGTCTATACATACCCTGCTGACCCTGCGGCTAAAAGGGCCTCTTGCTAGGCTGACTAGGTCCGATCTGTTCCCCTTTTCTCTTCTCTAACCTAGAAGCTGCATCAAAGGCCTTAATAAGTATATCATACTGATTCAGGGCCATCGCATCATGAATCTCGAGCCTTAAACCCAACATAAAACTACAAGTCTTGCGCTCCCCGTCAGCCACAAACTCCGGTGCATACCGGGATAATCTAGTAAATGTGGCCTCATACTGAGCCACTAAAGCATCCCCTTAACCTAGAGACAGAAACACAGCCTCTCTCCTCTCCCGTGCAATCCTTGGGACATACTTCGCCTGGAAAGCTCTCAGAAAGGAATCCCAGACATACGGAATACCTTGGGTGTCCCAACCAAATTTCACGGTACGCCACCACTCCTCTGCCTCATCATCAAACAAATAAACAGCAAAGGTGACCTTTCTTTCATCAGTATAATCCATAGGGTCAAATATTTTCTCTACTTTATTAATCCATGCCTCTGCTTTCCGATCATCTGGCTCCCCTTGAAACCTCGGTGGATAGTACCCCAAGAACTCCTTCATTGTACCACGCCCGTGGTATCCACCCTATACATTCAGTAACTGTGCCTGCAAGTCTAAGTTTGGGCAGCTTGCCCTGCTAGAAACTATGCCTGACCGACCACAACCTCTGCAATCCTATCCATGGCTGATTCAAAACGATCATCACCCCTTTCTCAGCCCGGTGCCACATTACCCGGAACCTCGTCAAATTGCTTCGAGCCTACCTCTTGTTCTCGGTCTACCAGTCATTCTACTAATCAAAAAGTTAGCACAGGTTATAGCACATAGATAGGCTATAAACAATTATTAGCAAATAAACAACAATTAACATAAACACATAAATCACTTAAGTATCAATCACATAAACAAATTGATCACATAATCACTTAAGCACTAAATCACATAATCACTTAATCATTTAATCCTATTAACACATAGTTCACTTTTCTTTCACTTCATACATACTTTCATGCTAAGACCATTACCCACATTCCAAGAATACCCCGGTTGACAGCTAACATGTGCTCTGATACCACTTAATGTCACGCCCCAACTCGACCCCACCTACAATCAGTGAGGACGCAACAGAATTTCGGCAGTATAACGACAGTAATTAAGACACTAAGGCTCTCAACCAACCTCTTTTGAATATCATACAACCAACTCCACAAACCATTCAACAATCAACTCCTCAATTAAATTAACAACATACAACATAACCATATTATACAATAATCATTCCTTCAACAATCCATTCATAGTTATACGCCTCTGTTCCAACTTAGTACATAGGCTATACATACATTTCAAAATAGGTTATACAATACATTGTTTACAACAACTAAGATAATCTCATGGCAATGACTCCTGCACATAAGACTCATCTACATATGGCACATTTTCCTCTTCAAGAGGCACGTACCCGTAGCCAGAATCAGTAACACTTGCATGCATGCAATAATTAAGAGTGAGCTTATATAAAACAAGCCCAGTGAGGATTCGATAGATCTCTAACAGTATTTATTATACTCCTTAGAAATAATCCTTTGAGCAGTAAACATACAATAAACATCAATAACAATATAAACACATAAACTATAATGACCAATCAATAAAGGATACTCTAGTTGGTGTAGCTCCAAACGCCATCACGATCTCAACCAACTTCTTATCACCCCTATGACAGACACACCCGAGGTACCTCACTAGCCCTGCCCTCCATGGCATCTCCGCCTATGTGAGATGAGGGTAGCCTCTGATAGCCACGCCGTTTTCAACTCGACGGCCTGATACTGCCTGAGAGGTGGCACACGCATATCAAGACTCAGCAATAATAATAAACATTCAATCACAGGAGGACAACCTTTTCCGTTGACTATCTCCCGGTTCATCAATAATCAATATTCAATAATCAATAATCAATAATGCATAATCAATTAATAACATTACAACAACACAACATCAATTAATCAATTAACAACTAAACAACTAAGTTAGATGATAAAGTAGGCCACCCAACTTAACATGCATTAGACACACAACCAAACCTAATCTAACCATCAACAACTCACAATTCAATCACTCAAACACCACCAGATTATCTAAAGGCATATAACAACATTTTAAAGAAAGACAACCTAAACTTCTGATAATCATAACTTACATTCTACTAATCCAAACAACTCCAAACCAGTTCCTATCATTCACCCACTCAATTATCTACAATAGCCCCCTCAGAAACCAAGCAAAATACATCAAAATCAAACCCAACAACCCTAAAACCTCAATGCACCTAGGCTGAAATTTCCGGACTTTCACACCGACATCCCAATCAAAATTTCGGCATTACAACAGCACAACCCCGTATTTAACGAACTTTTACAAATCGACGACAATCGATTCCAACTACTACAACTCAAAATAATCACCAAATAGCTAATAACTCAATTTTAATACCCGAAAAATAAAAATTCATGCTACAACGGTTCAAATCTTATATAAACGGATATAAACAATCCTTAGCATGCACTGAGCAATAATATAACATCAATTCAACTTTCTAACGGTTCAAAATTCAATTATATGCAAAAACATAAAAATGACATTTTGAGATCTAGAATTTTTCTCTCACCTTTGATCCGAAACAAGTCTAGATATGCGTGCAATGCGTGCCCAACAAGTGGAATCCAACTCAGTTTGAAAAGTTATGGACAAAATCTATGTTTTTCTATGAAGTTTTGCTTTGAAAAATGTTGAACAAAACTCTCTTTTTCTCTCCTATGGCTCACGGTAATGTGAGTGTTTTTGAGAGTGAAATTGTGCTATTTTTGTGTGTGTTTATGATTATAAGCTCAAAGGTCAACAAAACAAATGAAAGTCAAAGTTGACACTTAGTTAATTTTAGTCTTTTAATCCTATTTTTGACTATTTCTTGCTCAACTATTAAATTGACACATAAATTAATTCTAGACAATATATTTTAGGTGACAAAGAGTTTTACATTTAAACATTTTTACCCGAGTCGTCTTAAAACTGGATTTCTTACAAAAGAAAGTGTAAAAACCTTTAAAATTCCAAAACCGAGTCCAAATCCATTTTAATCAAACACAGGTCTATTAATACTCGAGGACTAGGTTTTGAAACACTTAAAACACACCTGTATAAATTTTAGGGGACAAGTACTCAAAATATTATTCACTAAAACCGGCGATAAAATTTATAATTCCATTTTTTGATGAAAATTTCATGAATGCATATATAGCATGCATTAGGAATATAAATCACATTTTTAAAACATTCTAACTCATATATCACATAAACAGGTCAAAGTACGTAAAACGAGGCAAAACGCGTAAATTGAGGTAAAGGCAAAATATGGGGTCTCAATATAGCCCACAATGTACCACAAAGTGCCAACAACGTCCCCATGCATGGACCTCGACCAGGGGGTTGACACCACATACCCCCCTATAGTACATTTAGATGGAGAAACCCAAGTGACAACAGTAGCGTACATTTTGCCAGAGATTCAAAATAGGTGTTTTATATATAAAAGGCCTCATATGGCATGATCTTCGTATCCAACTTGCTCCTTATTGATAGTATATGATATCCATCATACGACATGCGCACCTTCGAGTGGCATGCGCCCACCATCGTGAGGCATGGGCGCCCCATGCGCGCACCTTCATGCAGCATACGCGCACCATCGTGCGTCATGTGGGCCATATGCTCACACCAACGTGCCGCACGGGTACCCTATGCATGCACCATTGTGCGGAATGGGCGCCCCATACGCGCACCACCGTGCGGTATCGTCGTCCAAGTACTTGCCCCATCATGCCCGATGCGCAACCCCATTACACGACAACCTTGCTAAGCCGTGCCCCAACTGCGTGCCAAGCTGTAGCTCATCCAAGGCCAAGTGCGTGCCCCATCCGAGGCCCCAAGTACGGGCCCCCTCCGAGGCCCAATCGTGAGCCGTCGTGAAACACCGTAGGCAGCCGTTCCGCAACCGTTCACCAACGTGCCCAGCCATGCTGAAGATAAGGGCAACATAACCACAGTCACTGTGAAATCCCAATTTTCGTCTTTACCTCGATTTGCGTGTTTTGCCTTGATTTGTTTGATTGACCTATTTATGTGTTATATGAGTTAGAATGTGCTAAATATGTGATTTATATTCCTAATACATGCTATGTGTGAATTCATGATATTTTCATAAAAAATGGCCTCATAAATTTTATCGACGATTTTTGTGAATAGTATTTTGAACACCTGTCTGCTAAAATTTTTACAAGGGTATTTTAAACAAGTTAAAACCTAGTCCTCTATTATTAATAGACTCATGTTTGATAAAAATTGATTCTGAAACGGAATAGTAATTTAAATAGACTTTTCAAGCGAAAAGTAACATTTTTTAGCCAAATAGTAATTTCTTCTAAACCCGATTCTTGCATTGAAATTCGTTGACCTAGTATATATTAATATAAATGTATTTATATGTGGTATTAAATGATTTTAGATTAATTGTGCATTCAAAAGATATTTGAAAACAAATAATATGACTTTTCACATTCTTTTGCAAAAATCGCGTTTTTAGCCGAGTCGGGTGAAAGTCTTTGCATGAGAAAACTCTTGTCACCTAAAAATAAGCTACTTAAAATAGTCTAAGTGTTAAATTAATGTTTTGAGCAAGAAATAGTCTAAAATAGAATTAAAAGACAAGAAAACACTAAAAATAACTAAGTGTCAACTTTGACTTTCTTTTATTTGTTTGACCTTTGCTTAATATATCATCAACACACATTAAAAGCTCACAAAACATGCTCATTTTACACACACATTACCGAAAATCCATGAGGGAGAAGAAATAAGGCATTTTCAAGGCTTTTCAAAGTATTTTTCTCATAGATTTTGTAATTCAAGTCCAAATCACTTCATTGAAAGCTTGATTTCACTTGTTGGGCATCTATTCTACATCTTTCTTGCATCAAAACACATCAAAGGTGAGAGAAAAATTCTAGATCTCAAATGTCATCTTTTATGTTTTTGTGTATAATTGAATTTTGAATCGTTAGAAAGTTAAATTGATGTTATATTATTGCTCAGTGCTTGCTAAGGATCGTTTATATGCATTTTTATTTTCAAGTATTAAAAGTTGAGTTGTTGGCTATTTGAATATTTTGAGTTGTAGAGGTTGGAATCGATTACCGTTGATTTGTAAAAGTTTGTTAAATATAGGGTAGTACCGTTGTAATGCTGAAATTTTGATTGTGATGTCGGTGTGAAAGTCCGGAAATTTCAGCCTATGTGCATTGAGGTTTTAGACTTGTTGGGCTTGATTTGGATGTATTTTGGTTGGTTTCCGAGGGGGCTAATGTAGTTGATTGAGTGGGTGAGTGATAAGAACTAGTTTGGAGTTGTTTGGATTAGTAGAATGTAAGTTATGTTTACTAGAAGTTTAGGTTGTCTTTCTTTAAAATGTTGATATATGCCTTTAGATGATTGGGTGGTGTTTGAGTAATTGAACTGTGAATTGTTGATGGTAAGATTAGTGTTTGGTTGTGTGTCTAATGCATGTTAAGTTGGGTGGCCTACTTTGTCATCTAACTTAGTTGTTTAGTTGTTAACTGATTAATTGATGTTGTGTTGTTGTAATGTTATTAATTGATTGATGATTAATTGATTATTGATTATTGATTATTGATTATTGATTATTGATGAACCGATAGATAAGCAATTCTTCTAGATTGTCCTCCTGTGAATGATTGATTATTGTTAATGATTGAGTCTTGATATGCGTGTGCCACCTCTCGGCGGTATCGGGCCGTCGGGTTGAAAATGACATGGCTATCAGAGGCTACCCTCATCTCGCATGGGCAGAGATGCCATGGAGGGCAGGGCTAGTGAGGTACCTCGGGTGTGTGTGTCATGGGGATGATAAGAAGTTGGTTGAGATCGTGATGGCGTATGAAGCTACACCAACTAGAGTATCCTTTATTGAATGGTCATTATAGTTTATGTGTTTATATTGTTATTGATGTTTATTGTGTGTTTACTGCTCAAAGGATGATTTCCAAGGAGTATAGTAAATACTGTTAGAGATCTATCGAATCCTCACTCGACTTGTTTTATATAAGCTCACTCTCAATTATTGCATGCATACAGGTGTTACAGAACAGGAATACGGGTACGTGCCTCAGGAAGCTGAGAATGTGCTTTATGTGAACAAGTTCTATGCGCCAAAGTCTTGTCATTGATATCTGAGATGTAGTTCTCTTTTATTATCTTGTATATTAAAACTAGATGTCTTGTATTTACTTAGAAGTTTATGATGTATAAGATGTTGTAAAGATAGTGAATTAAATGTTGCTAGCTTAGTAGTCTTGTTTTGGAACATGATTAGGTTGCTAGATTGGTGGTTATCTATTTTGGGAATGTATGTTATATAGTAAATGTATGATGTTGGAACTGAGGCGTATAACCTATGGATGCAATGGTAAAGAATGTTTAATGTATATTTTGGTTGCGTTGTATGTTGTTAACTTGATTGTGGAGTTGGTTGTTGATTTGTGGAGTTGGTTGTATGATGTTCCAAAGAGGTTGGTTTAGAGCCTCGTCATCCAAGTTACTGTCGTTATACTGCCGAAATTCCGTTGTGTCCTGACTGATCGTAGGAGGGGTCTAGTTGCGGCGTGACAGTCACCGTTAATGTTGAGGGAAAAATGTTAGGCACCTATGCGGGCTAGCAGAACACAAGGTCAGATTCAAATTTTTTGCCATCTCTTACGAAGCAAGCATAGGCTGTCTAACACTTGGGCACTTGAGGCAATGTGCGAGGTCGGCCGGTAGTGGGCCCTTAGCGCTTGGGCATAGCACATAGCACTTAGGCATCATTGGGCATAGCACTTGGGTGAACGTAGCACTTGGGCATAGAGCTTGGGTGCACATAGCATTTGGGCATCAATGGGCATAGCACATAGCACTTGGGTATCATTGGGCATAGCACATAGCACTTGGGTATAACACTTTTTGGGCATTTACGCGTCGACACTTAAAACTTATGACATCGACACTTGGGCATCATTGGGCATAGCACTTCGATATACTACTTGGGTATAGCACTTAGCACTTGGGCATCCTTGGGCATAACACATAGCACTTGGGCATCCTTGGGCATAGCACTTAGCACTTGGGCATAATTGGGCATCATTGTTGCCTCAAAACCCCACGACACTTGCGGCAGTACTATAGCAGGCAGCGAGCATGGCAAACTAACTTGGGCTAATGTTATTCGGACTTAGGCACAGAGCACTTGGCAACACTTGGCATTCGCGTATCGACACTTGGTTTACGACTTATAACTTACTTAGGCACTTGGAGACACACTTGGGGAATGGCATAGGCCGTCGAACCTCTTGGCCTGTTCGGGGGAAATAGTGTTGGTTGATGGGATGGGATGGGATGGGATTGGATTGCGGATGGGGTGGAGATAAGCGAGGAGGGGGGAGGGACGAATCGGAGCGACAAAGGGCCGAATCTCGGTG
>CM075779.1:39696878-39699378 GCA_037974665.1 Ehretia macrophylla | reverse complement strand
TGGCTTCACCTCGCTCAGGCATAGTTCACCATCATTCAAGTCCCGACAGGTATGCTCGTACTTGAACCCTTCTCATAAGATCAAGATCGGTCGGTGGTGCACCCCCCGAGGAGGATCCCGCCAATTAGCTTCCTTGTGCCTTGCGGGTTTATGCACCCGATCGAGGCGACGGTGTTCCGCGGGCATATCTACTGCTCAGGCTTTGCCCGCTGCCCTAAGTAGCGCTAGTCCGCTCCCAGAGCCGATCGGCAGACCGGCTCTCGCAATTTCGCATATGAATGGGGCGCATTGCCAGCCCCCATCTGCTTCCCTCCCAACAATTTCAAGCATTCTTTGACTCTCTTTTCAAAGTCCTTTTCATCTTTGCCTTGCGGTGCTTGTTCGCTATCGGTCTCTCGCCCGTATTTAGCATTGGACGGAATTTATCGCCCGCTTAAGGCTGCATTCCCAAACAACCTGAGTCGCCAACTGTGAGGCCCGACCCTGAATAACGTGCCATGACCTTAATTTACGTGAGAGATCTTGATTTGCGTGTCTTAGACCCAGAACTGTATGACCGACCTTGGATTACGTGTCCTATCTTGGTTTTCGTGCATACCTCATCATACGTGCCTTGACCTAGAATAGTGTGCCCTAATCCCCGACTCACATGCGGTACCTAGAAATACATGCCCTGACCTCGATGTACGTGCTTACCTCATTTCGTGTGCCCTAACCTTGAACTGCGTACCTTAACCTAGGTTTAAGAGTCGTACCTCAATTTGCGTGCATTACATTGAATTACGTGCCTTGCATTGGATTACATGCATTCACCTAGGATTGCGTGCATTAGTCTTGAAGTTCGTGTCTTATCTCGTAGTTCGTGTCTACCTCGTGATTCATGCCCTGTATTGATTTCTGTGTGTGTCTCGTAGTGCGTGCCCTAGACTTAGGAAAGCGTGCCCGCACGCTAATCAATAAATAATCCTACACTAAGCACTAGACTATAAAATAATCCTACAAACACCACTAACTATTATTATAATCCTAATTCAAATCTCTACAAAATCCACTAACACCTAAATATTATATTTTAAACTCACTACAAGACAAAATCTCACAAACCTCTAAACATATCCTATATTCTATTCTACCTAAAATCCCTAAATACCCAACATTCTCTTACATACATGTTAAAACAATTCAAAAGATGACAAAAATCTGAATTTTTGCATGCCCAAGGCCAACATATGCATCAACTTTTGCAAAAGCCTCATTTTTCTCTCATTTCTCTCACTTTCCTCACATTTTCTCTATCTCCCTCTCACTCTCTCTCTCCATTTAGGTTTTGGCTGAGTTCTCTCCACCTCTTAGCTCATCTTCATCATCCTATGGTGAATCAAGACAAACCACAAGCAAAGAAACTCACCCAAGCAAGCTAGGATGCAAGAAACACACATGCAAGCATTTTGAGTCACCATTTTCGGCCTTGGTGAGTTTTTAAGCTTCCATTTCTTTTCTTCTTGTTCTAACCTCATGCATGTGCTAAGAGATTGATCACTAAGGTAGGAAAAATAGAGAAAAGCTAGTTGGAATCTCGGCTAAGCAAGAAGAAGAAGAGATTTGAGCTTCAACAAGGTTTTGAGCATTTTTTGGGTTGATTGCAAAGGTGAGGGTTAAAACCTTTTGAAAACTCTTCAAAAGATTCACATGCATGCTCATAAATGTGTGTATTTGCTTCTGTACTTGAGCTATATGGTCGTTCATAAGCTTAAACAACCATGCATGGCAAGATCTTGGCTTGAAAATGATGCTAAGTGAAGTCGAAATTGTTGATAGCTCTCTGACCAGTCTGTTCGAGGTACGTTTAGCTAGGCAAATGATGTTGAAAATTCTTGAAAATTGGTAGGTGACTATTTTGGACAGTTTTGAACAGTTTTCCCAGAAATAGGCCGAAGCTAATTTTGAATCTAATGGCCTCAAAATGGCAAATCTTTAAAATGTGACCAAATCTGGAAATCTGGAAAAATGAAGCAGGTTTTGGCAGATGCACTGACCTTGTGGAACGAACCATATTTGACTTAGTAATGTTGTCCAAAATGCATGAAATTTGGTGTGCTACTATATTTTTCAGTTCTGGACAATTTTGTCAAAAAATGGACCAAGGCTAAAACTGACTCTAAGGACCTCAAAAACGTCAATTTCTGAAAAGTGTGCAAATCTGGACAGTTTTGTGCTATTCCACTGTTTCGGCTATATCTAATGATCCCGAACTCCAATTGATGCAAGGTTTGTTTCTGATTTTTGTTAACTTCTTAAGCTTTAATTTGACATCTTATTCACTGAATTTGGAGATTTTTTGCTTATCCGATTGATTGTGAGAAGACATCCTATTGTAGTAAGGGTTTCACTTAATGTTGTGCTTGGAAATATTGTTGTGACTCCTCTTGTTGAATTAGATGCTTGGGATTGTAGCTACAGGATGTTGTGTGGACTGTTTTGAATGTTTGAGGATGTTGAA
>CM075779.1:39674378-39691878 GCA_037974665.1 Ehretia macrophylla | reverse complement strand
GGGTACGTGCGGCACCTTTATTCCTAACCGATGTTGCTATGCTATGGTGGAGACGTCGTTCTGCTGACATTGAACGAGGGATGTGCACCATCAATACTTGGGACGATTTCAAGGCCGAAATCAAAAGGCAGTTCTATCCTAAAAATGTAGAATACGAAGCCCATGGACGTTTGAGGCGCTTGACACATAAAGGCATTGTGCGAGACTACGTGAAGGAGTTTCAAGAGGTATTACTTGAAATCCTTGACTTATCTGATAAAGATGCCTTATTTGCTTTCCTAGACGGCCTGCAACTGTGGACGAGGCAAAGGCTCCAACGCCGCGGCGTGCAAGATCTTGCTTCGGCCATTACTGTAGCCGAGAGCCTAATTGAATTTCCAAGGAAAGGTGACAGTGGCAAGCCTAAGGGCCAAGGACCAAGCAAGGGAAAAGGTGGGAGAGGAAGAAATCGGGACAAGGGCTCAACCTCGTCTACTACAAATGCAAACAAGTATGGCTCATCTAAAACCCCACAAAACAAAGGCAAGGGCAAACAACAGTCTGACGATGGCAAATGGGGGAACTAACAGTTCAAGCCAAAAACATACGAGTACTACCTATGTGGCAGCAAGGACCACCGCATTGCCGAATGTCCCCAAGAGGCAAAATGGCTTCGTTGATCCAAGAACGTGAAGTTGAACAGTCCCAAGAGCAGGAAACAAAGATGGGTTCGTTACGGATTCTAAACACCGTGAAGGCCAAAGTGGAGAAAACGGCAAAACAAAGGAAAGGGTCGTTGTTTGTCTCTATCAATATCAGGGGCAGACCGGTGAAGGCATTAGTGGACACAGGGGCCACCAACAATTTCATGAGGGCCGATGTTGCAACTAAGCTGGACCTTCGGGTAACCAAGACCCAAGGCCTAATTAAGGCAGCCAACTTCAAGGCAGTGCCTGTGAGGCCCGACCTCGATTTGTGTGCGATACCTCGTTTCGTGTGCCCTAATCTAGATTTGTAAGCCTTGACCTAGGATTGAGAATTGTGTTTGTTTTATGTGCCATGCATTGAATTATATGCATTCATTTAGGGTTGCGTGCATTTACTTGGAAAACATGCGTTCATCTCGTAGTTCGTGTCCTATCTCGTAGTGCATGCCCTAGACCTAGAAAAACATGCCCTCACGCTAATCAAGAAAGCATCTTACACAAAGCACTAGACTATCAAATAATCCTACAAACTCCACTATCAATATTATAATCCTAAATCAACTCACTAGAAGACAAAAATTCACTAAACACTAAGCATTCCTTATTCTTTATTCCTTATTCTTTTTGCACTTCCAACACCCAATTAAATAATACCCCAATAGATGAAAAAAAATCAGAATTTATTTAGCCTTGGCCGACCACTATGTGGTGTCTTTCCATGCATGCTCAATTCAAATTGGTTCTAGACAAGTTATGACAAAAACACTTATCAAATGCATAAAAAAAATTGCTCCAAACCTCCTCAATTCTCCACCTTGCTCGACCAAACACACCTTGCCCATGCTAGCAATTTTAAATTACACCTTGAAGACACAAAAAGGCTGAATCATCAAGCTCAAGGCCGACCAAATTCTTGAAGAAATGCAAAAGCTTCACTCTTTGTCATTCTTTGTCATTTCTTCTTTTTTCCTCTCATCTTCTCTCTCTCCCTCTCATTTTTCTCTCTCTCTCTAGGCCTTGGCTGAGTTTCTCACCTTCCTAGCTCATCCTCATCATCCTATGGTTATTCAAGGCAAGCCCAAGCAAAGGAACTCAACCAAGCTAGCTAGGTTGCCAGAAAACTCACATGCAAGCTCTTGAGTCTTCATTTTGGCCCTAGGTGAGTTACTAATCTTCCATTTCTTTTATTCTTGTTCTAACCACATGCATGTACTAAGAGCTAGGAAAAATAGAGAAAACCAAGTTGGAATCTCGGCTAGGCAAAGAAGAAGAAGAAAATTGTGCATCTTCTTGTTGATTTGCTAAGGTGAGGGCTAAAATCTTTTGAAAATCCTTTGAAAATCCACATGCATGCTCTTAAATGTATGTCTTTGCTTCTGTACTTGAGTTATATGTTCGTTCATAAGCTTCTTCAACCATGCATGGCAAGATTTTGGCTTGAAAGTGATGATAGGTGAAGTCGGATTATGTGACAGCTCTCTGACCTGTTGTTTTGAGGTGAGTTTGGCTAGGAAAATGATGTTTAAAAACATGAAAATTGGTAGATGACTAGTTTGGCCAGTTTTGAACATTTTGAGCAGAAATAGGCCAAAGCTAATTTTGACTCTAAGGTCCTCAAAATGACAAATCTTTGAAATGTGTCCAAATCTGGAAATCTGGAAAAATGAAGCAGGTTTTGGCAGATGCACTGACTTTGTAGAATGAACCAGATTTGACTTAGCAAATGATGTAAAAAATGCATGAAATTTTGTGTTCTGCTAGATTTTTCAGTTCTGGACATTTTTTTCAGAAATGGGACTAAGGCTAAAACTGACCCTAAGGACCTCAAAACGTCAATTATTGAAATGTGTGCAAATCTGGACAGTTTTGTGCTATCTCACTGTTTCGGCTATAACTAATGATCCCGAACTCCAAATGATGCAAGGTTTGTTTCTGATTTTAGTTCACTTCTTAAGATTTAATTTGACATCTTATTCACTGGAATTGGAGATTTTTTTCTTATCTTAATGATTGTGGGAAAACAGCCTATTGCAGTGAGGGTTCACTTGGTTATATGCTTAGAAAAATTGTTGTAACTTCTCATGTGGTATTAATTGCTTGGGATTGTGACATTGGGATGTTGTGTGGACTGTTTTGAGTACTTGGGGATGTTTTAATTTATTGATGCATGGCTTGATATTGATTTTGAGTTGACTTAGGGTTTAATCACACGGGTAAGCACGAAATGGAAACCCTAATGACTAGGTAGTCTTGCTAAGTGTTGATCATTTGGATATTGTGTGGAATTATATGCTTAGTAGGCTGCCCGTAGATACCCTTATAGTCCTAAATGTGATTTTGATCATTGCATGTTGACAAATAGGCTTTTCTTGCATCCGAGCCCACGTAGATATTGTTGCATGTTATATAATCTTATTATTTGATTACGTGGACTTTAAATTGAGTTATATGACTTGATTTGTGTGCGTTACATGGCTGTCCGTTTAATGTTTATATAACTCCATGAGCTTTTCAAGTGAAATTACTTGTCTATCCGTGCCTCGCTTGTTTACTTGTCAATGTGCAATCTTATAACTGTTCGGAGGCAACCTACTTTGTTATCCTCCTAATGTGATATATTAAATGTCATAAATGTGCATTGCATATAAGGTTGCAACCTTTCATTCTGGCATGGTAGCGATCACGCATACCGGGCAGCATCGGGCTTGCCTGTGCACCCGTGACTACCATGGTCCCATTCCATCTCTTGCTTGGGAGCTAGACTTCCTCGGAGAGTTGGGTCGTAGGATTTCGGGGTAGATCCGGAGTACACCCACCTGGCGTGTTAAGGGGATGATTTGAAGTCAGCCGAAACAACTGATTCTGGAAATGAATTGAGAACAAAAGCTCACCGTATCCTTTTTACTATGTGTATAAGTACTCTCGCTTGGTTCCTAGAGAACCTCGGGGAGGAAAGACGGGTAATTGTGTTCCTTTACTTTTGTATTATTATTCTGTACTTAATTGTGTTATATTCATGCATGCAAAAGGATTTTCATAAGATTGAATTGGAAAATGAGTTTCAAAACCTATTTCTCGTTCCCCCTCGCTGAGTTCATAAGGACTCACCCTCTTTTATCATCTCAAGTGAAGAAGATCAAGAACAGGTACCTGAGGACGATGTGCCTAACGATGATTCCTTGGAGTGATTGCCTGTCCTATGTGCTTTGCTTGATTTATGGCCATTTGTGAAAACTGTGCTACTTGAAGACTGTTTCTTTCAAGTTGCTTAATGTTGTAATGTAAAAGACCCCCGTTGTAATTTGGGGTCTAATTTTGGTTTGTACTAATACTTCATAGATTCAGAAACCACTTGTAAAAGGACATCAATGTCCACATTTGTGTCATAATACATTTCGCATGCCCAATACCCACGAATGCTTAACATTGCCCGTCGTGCCCAACGTCCCCTAATAGTGCCAAAGCGGTCCCCCAACATTTCCCATCGTGCACCCAGCGTACCCCCATAGTACCCCAACCGTTCCCCAACAGGGCCCCAGCAGTGCCCCAACAGTGCCCCAATAGCACCCCGCTCACGCCACTTGCGTGCACCATCGTACAGTATGTGCACCCCAAGTTCGCAACCTCGTGCGACACTAGCGCCCCATGCGCGCAACATCGTGTCACATGCGGGCCACATGCGTGCACCATTGTGCGGCATGTGAGCATGATGCGCATACCATCGTGCGGCATTGGCGCCCCACGCGCTCGTACCTCATGCGGGCCACATACGTGCACCATCGTGCGGCATGCACGCTCGATGCGCGCACCATCGTGCTGCATGGGAGCCCCAGGCACACACCTTCGTGCGGTATGTGCGCACCATCGTACGACATGGGAGCCCCATGTGTGCACCTTTGTACGGCATGTAGGCCACATGCACGCACAATCGTGTGGCATCGGTGACCCATGCGCGTACCTTCGTGCGGCACAGGCGACCCATGCGTGCACCATCGTGCGGCATGCGGGCCACATGCGCGCACCATCGTGCAGTATAGGTGCCCCATGCGTGCACCTTCGTGTTGCATGCGTGTACCATCATGCGGCATGGGCGCCCCATGTGCGAACCTTCGTGAGACATGGGAGCCCCATGCGTGTACCTTCGAGCGGCATGCGCCCACCATCGTGCTGCATGGGCGCCCCATGCGTATACCATCGTGCCGTATGGGCGCCCCATGCGCGCACCTTCGTGCGGCATGCACACACCATCATGTGACCTGACCGACCAATGTGCGCACCTTCATGCAGCATGCGGGCCATATGCACGCACCATTGTGCGGCATAGGCGCCCCATGCGCACACCATCGTGCGACTTTGGCGCCCCATGTGCGTACCTTTGTACGCCATGCGGGCCACATGCGTGCACTATCGTGCAGCACGGGCGCCCAATGCACACACCATCGTGCGGTACGGGCATCCCAAGCGCGCACCACCGGGCCACATCATCGCCCAAGTGCTTGCCCCGTCGTGCCTGATGCGCTACCCTACTGCGCGACAACCTTGCCAAGCCGTGCCCCAACTGCATGCCAACTTGTAACTCATCCGAGGCCAAGTGCATGCCCCATCCGAGGCCCCAAGTACGTACCCCATCCGAGACCCAATCGTGCACCGTCGTGCAACACAGTGGGCAGCCGTGCTGCAACTGTTCATCAATGTGCCCAGTCGTGCCGAAGATAGGGGCAACATAACCTTAGTCACCGTTAATGATGAGGGAAGAACGTTAGGTGCCTATGCGGGCCAACAACACACAAGGTTGGATTCAAATTTTTTGCCATCTCTTACAAAGCAAGCATAGGATGTCTAACAATTGGGCACACAAGGCGATGCGCGAGGTCGGCTGACCGTGGGCCCTTAGCGCTTAGGGAAAGTACATAGCACTTAGGCATCATTGGGCATAGCACTTGGGTGCACATAATACTTGGGCATAGAGCTTGGGTGCACATAGCACTTGGGCATCAATGGGCATAGCACATAGCACTTGGGCATCATTGGGCATAGCACATAGCACTTGGGTATAGCACTTTGGGTATTCACGCGTCGACACTTAAAACTTATGATGTCGATACTTGGGCATCATTAGGCATCGCACTTGGGTCTAACACTTAGCACTTGAGCATCCTTGGGCATAACACATAGCACTTGGGCATCCTTGGGCATAACACTTAGCACTTGGGCATAATTGGGCATCATAGTTGCCTCGAAACCCCATGATACTATTCCGACTTGGGTACAGAGCACTTGGCAACACTTGGGCATTCACACGTCGACACTTGGGTTATGACTTATGACTTACTTAGGCACTTGGAGACACAGTTGGGGAGCAACATAGGGTGTCGAACCTCTTGGCCCATACGGGGGAAATAGTATCGGTTGATGGGATGGGATAGGATTGGATTGCGGATGGGGTGGAGATAGGCGAGGAGGGGAAAGGGATGAATCGGAGCGACAAAGGGCTGAATCTCAGTGGATCGTGGCAGCAAGGCCACTCTGCCACTTACAATACCCCGTCACATATTTAAGTCATCTGCAAAGGATTCTGCCCTCCGCTCGATGGGAATTGTACTTCTAGGTGGTCGACGGGACGCTTCCACCGTGACGGCTTGGCCGACAACACGTGCCCTTGGGGACAGGAGGCCCCTACTGCTGGTCGGTGAACGGGTGGCCGATGAGTGCGTCGTTTTTAGCCTGGATTCTGACTTAGAGGCGTTCAGTCATAATCCAGTGCATGGTAGCTTCGCGCCACTAGTTTTTCAACCAAGCGCGATGACCAATTGTACGAATCAACGGTTCCTCTCGTACTAGGTTGAATTACTATTACACCACTTTCATCAGTAGGGTAAAACTAACCTGTCTTACAACGGTCTAAACCCAGCTCACGTTCCCTATTGGTGGGTGAACAATCCAACACTTGGTGAATTCTGCTTCACAATGATAGGAAGAGCCGACATCGAAGGATCAAAAAGCAACGTCGCTCTGAGCGCTTAGCTGCCACAAGCCAGTTATCCCTGTGGTAACTTTTCTGACACCTCTAGCTTTAAATTTCGAAGGTTTAAAGGATCGTTAGGCCACGCTTTTACGGTTCGTATTCGTACTGGAAATTAGAATCAAACGGTTTTTTACCCTTTTGTTCCAACGATATTTTTGTTCTCGTTCAGCTCATCTTTGGACACCTGCGTTATCTTTTAACAGATGTGCCGCCCCAGGCAAACTCCCAACTTGACAATGTCTTTCGCCCGGATCGGCCCACAGAGCGAGCCGTGGGTCCAAAAAGAGTGGCAGTGCCCCACCTCCGATTCACGCAATATGTAAAATATCGTTAAAAGTACTGGTATTTCACTTTCGCCTTTCGGCTCCCACTTATCCTATACCTCTCAAGTCATTTCACAAAATCGAACTAGAGTCAAGCTCAACAGGGTCTTCTTTCCCCACTGATTCTTCCAAGCCCATTTCCTTGGCTGTGGTTTCGCTGGATAGTAGACAGGAACAGTGGAAATCTCGTTAATCCATTCATGCGTGTCACTAATTAGATGACAAGGCATTTGGCTACCTTAGAGAGTCATAGTTACTCTCACCGTTTACCCACGCTTGGTTAAATTTCTTCACTTTGACATTCACAGCACTGGGCAGAAATCACATTGTGTGAGCATCCGCAGGGACCATCGTAATTGTCACGCCCCGACCCGACCCCGCAAAAGGCCAAGCCCGGACTTGACACACGGATGGAGTCTCCTCTGTACCGCGGACGATCCGAAAACCCTAAAATCATCATAATACTTGCGAAAGCTATAAAACAATTCAAACAAGCCAACTTTCTTTTACAAACATACATCCTCTTATTAACCAACTTTCCAAACCAAAATGCCATGCATACTACACAAGTAATTATGCCACTAAACAGTTAGCTATTAGCATGCATTTCTTTACTAGTCACAAGAGTAAACTTTTACAGCTTTACATTCTTTCAACTTATACAACATAAGACCGTAGAGGCCTCAACCTAGAAAATACATACAAGGCTACAAGCCTCAAAATTAAGCGACATCCAAGCAATATACATAACAAGCAAGGCTCGCACAAAATCTGGTAACCAACCACCAGCAAAGCAGAGAAGTGCTATCACGGAAACACCTCCACCTGCTCATCCTCCTCTATTACCTCGATAGGATCTGCTTCAACTACTCCTGTAAAAAATATAGTATAGAGAGGAATGAGCAAAAACTATTGCTCAGCGAGGGCAATTGGTCTCAAGGACGGAGATGAGAGGAGTATGCAATGCAATTAGTCAAGCAATACATACAAAAATCATATAGAGATACAACAAAGCCAACAATAAAGCAAGGCAAGTATTTAAAGCTATAACACTCATTCAAAGGATACGATACTCTTCTCACGAGCAACTTTCAAACACAAATTCGATGACGACGCGCCAACACAAATCACCTTATAACACCAGTTTGGTATACCCCAGAAGTATCCATCAACCTACGACCCAAAACTCCTTGGAAGGCAACCTAAGCGAGAAGAGGGAATAGCAGCGGAGCTAGAGCAACCAACACTGGCAACCCGAGGCTACCCAGAGAGGCCCATCACTCACGCGCGAGACACTATGCAATGCAAGACTGGATACAAGGCGATAAACAAGCGATAAAGCCACACGTGGGAGAATAACAAAGTAGGTTACTCTCGCACGCAATAGTAACAATCGATAAGCATTTCAATCCAAAACAATTCAAACAAGTATTTCAAGCAACCCTAAGCATTCTATAGACATAAAATCAAGAAAACAAGCAAAAACACAAATCGGCCCCAACTATCAAAACACTACCATTTCCAAACGAGCCACGAGTTATGGAAACCGACTTCACCAACCCTCCTAGGTCACCATAAGGCACGTCTAAAGACCCCGAAACCCTACTTAACCCTAGAAACCATGCAAAGTCCCGATTTCCCCCTTTGCTCATTTGAACTACAACTATATCAACCAAACACCCAACCAACGCCATAATCGCACCAAAGTGCTTCCATGGCCTCCCGAAACAATGCCAACACGCAAAATGAGAAAATACCAAACTCGACCTAAACGACCCCGACTTTCACCAAGGCTTAATTCCCATTTTTTCCATTACGCAACCCAAACAAACCATGCATTTAGGCATTCTAGCACACCTAGCACAATTCTACATCAACGGACAGCATAACGGAACAACTTCATCGTTCTAAGGGTTTACTATTCATAAAACACTATTCAACAACTAGTTTAAACTGCAATCTCAACATTTAACTGCATAAAATGTTAAAAAGCTATAAATACACGCTCTACAATTGACAAGGAACATTCTAGAAGCATCAAAACGATTTAAACAACAATCTACGGATAAAATCTAAAAATTGCAAAGTTGATACACTAAACATTTAAATGCGCAAATAACATGATTCCTTCACCTTAGGCACTCCTAGTCGCTAGGAAAACAACGCTAGTCGCCTCGAAAACCACCCCGCACGAGCTCACGTGAAGATTGAATGATTGGAAGGTTGAAAGGTTTTTTTTTTCTTCTTGGAAGCTCACGACCTGGTCTTCTCTGTTTCAGCTGCTATTTTTATATTTTCCTTTGTTTTAAGCTTATTTAAGTGCTAAGTCAAATGGTCAAAGGTCAAGCCTTGGTCAACTACTTAAATCTTGGTCAAAAGGCCTTATTTCAATGCATTTTAAGCTAAAATAACTATCACCAATTAAATTTTCAGCTAGCAACAATTAAAATATAAAATTTAAGTCATCTAAATACTAGTTTCACTTTTTACTGAGGACTAGAAATCGTTCTCTAGCTATCGTTCCCTAAATGCAATGCACGTTGCGACGGCAAGAAAGTAACAATTAATTCTCAAAGAATTTAAGGAAATATAATTTCCAAAATAATAAACAAGAAATTTCACATTCCGGGCTCGGGTATTACACCCTCTCCCCCTTAAAACAATTGCGCCCACGCAATTCCTACTCGGTCAACAAACAACTCCGGATACTGACCCCAACCTGGTCCTCTCTTTCTCAAGTTGCTTCCTCAAACCCATGACAATTCCACAGAACCTTTACTAACAGAATAATCTTCCTGCGAAGCTCCTGAACCTTCCGATCCACAATTCGAATCGGTTTCTCTTCATAAGACAACTTCTCTTCAATCTGCAAAGGCTCTGGTTCAAGTACAATGTGAAGGGTCTGGATGGTACTTCTTTAACATAGACACGTGGAACACATCGTGCAGTCTCGACAAGCTCGGAGGCAAAGCTAATCGATAAGCCAAAGGACCTACCTTTTCGGTGATCTCATACGGACCCACATACCTGGGACTAAGTTTCCCGCTCTTACCGTGCCGAATCAATCCCTTCCGTGGAGAAATCTTAAGAAACACCCAATCTCCCAAAGCAAACTCAAGATCCCGACGGTGCTTATCTGCATAACTCTTTTGACGACTCTGAGCTGTAAGCATACGCTGGCGAATAAGGTGAACATTATCTACCATCTTAATCATCTCAGGTAACACAGTCGGATCAACTGTTCTCATCTCTCCAACCTCTTCCCAATATAATGGGGATCTGCATTTTCGACCATACAACGCCTCGTAGGGAGCCATACCTATAGTAGATTGATAACTATTGTTGTAGGCGAACTCCGCTAAAGGCAGAAACTTCTCCCAACTCTTCCCAAAGTCTAGCACACATGCCCGAAGCATGTCTTCCAAGATCCTGATAGTTCTCTCAGACTGGCCATTAGTTTGCGGATGATATGCAGTACTGAAGCTCAACTTAGTTCCTATGGCCTCTTGCAACTTCTGCCAAAAACGAGATCTAAATTTGGGATCTCTATCTGACACTATACTCTGTGGCATACCATGCAATCTCACAATATTAGCAACATAAAGTTCAACTAGCTTATCAAGGCTATCATGTTTGTTCACGGGAATAAAATGTGTAACTTTAGTCAAGCGGTCCACAACAACCCAAACAGAATCACATCCTCTCGGAGATCTAGGAAGATCGGTCACAAGGTCCATTGTTATATGTACCCACTTCCATTGCGGAATCGACAACGGCTGTAGAAGTCCGGCTAGCCTCTGATGCTTAACTTTAACCCTCTGACAAGTCAAACATTTGGATATATACCCAGCAATCTCCCTCTTCATATTGTTCCACTAGAAGTGTTGTTTCAAGTCTTTATACATTTTTGTACTGCCCGGGTGAATCGTATACCTCGAATTATATGCCTCGGACAGGATCTTATTCTTCAAAGTCGGATCACCAGGAACACACACCCTGTCCCTGAATCTGAAGATACCATCTGCATGTAATTTAAACTCCGACTCTCCCCCTTTTGATTTTTCTTGGATCTTCAAGATGTGAGGATCAGTCTTCTGAGCCTCTCTGATCTGTGCTAGCAACCCTGACTGAATCTGCAAACTAGCAAATCGAATCCCTACCTCAGTAGCTTCTGGCTTCCATGAACAAATTTCTTCCAAAGTATCCTAATCCTTGATAATTAAGCTTGCAACAGTAGCCTTTCGGCTCAAAGAATCAGCAACAACATTCGTCTTACCTGGCACGTAGTTAATAGAATAGTTATAACCACTCGATAGCTCTAGCCATCTCCGCTACCTCATATTCAGATCTTTCTGTGAAAACCAAATACTTGAGACTCTTGTGGTCAGTAAAAATTTCAAATCTGCTACCCCACAAGTAGTGATGCCACTTCTTCAAAGCAAACACAACTGCAGCTAACTCCAGGTCATGTGTAGGATAATTGGCTTCATAAGGTTTCAACTTCCTGGAAGCATAAGCAATCACCTTACCATTCTGCATTAAAACACAGCCCAAACCTTCCTTAGATGCATCACTATAGACAACAAAGTTCTCTGTTCCCTCAGGTAAAGCTAGTATAGGAGTTGTAGTTAGTCTCTTCTTCAATTCTTGGAAACTGGATTCACACTTGGCATCCCAGTTGTAAGCAACTTTCTTCCGAGTCAACTGGCTCAAAGGTCCAGAAATTTTGGAGAAGTCTTTAACAAATCTCCGGTAGTAACCTGCCAATCCAAGAAAACTCTGAATCTCTGACACCGTCTCAGGTCTCTTCCAAGATGAAACAACTTCAATCTTAGCTGGGTCCACTGAAATTTCTCGGTCTGAAATGATATGGCCTAGAAAAGATATCTGATTCAACCAGAACTCGCACTTGCTGAATTTAGCAAAAAGCTTGTTTTCCTGCAAAGTCTGTAGCACAATCCTCAAGTGTTGCTCATGTTCAGCCTCATTCTTCGAATACACTAAAATGTTGGCAATAAAGATCAAGTCAAACTGATCAAGGTAAGGTCGGAAAACCCTCTGCATCAAGTCCATGAATGCGGCTGGTGCATTCGTCAATCCAAACGACAACACAACAAATTCATAGTGGCCATATCTAGTCCTAAAAGCCGTCTTCGGTATATCGTCACTCCGAATCCTAAGTTGATAGTAACCCTGCCTCAAGTCAAATTTGGAGTAAACACTCGCAGCCTGCAACTGGTCAAACAATTCTTCAATCAACGGCAAGGGGTATTTGTTCTTAATCGTGACTTGATTAAGTCCCCTGTAATCAATACATAACCATAGCGTGCCGTCTTTCTTTCTCACAAACAACACAGGCGCACCCCACGGCGAAGAACTAGGTTGTATAAACCCTTTCTCAAGCAAATTCTGAAGCTGAATTTTTAACTCCTGAAGTTCAGCCGAAGCCATTCTATAAGGACTCCTAGAAATTGGCGCAGTGCCTGGCACAAGATCAATCACGAACTCAATCTCCCTATCCGGTGGTAAACCCGGTAATTCCTCGGGAAATACACCAAGGAAGTCTCTAACAATCGGAACCTCATTCAAACTCAACTTATCAGTAGGCTGATTGATCAAATAAGCTAAGTAAGCTTCACAACCCCTATTCAACAACTTAGAAGTCTTGATTGCTGATAAAAGAAGAATTCGGGCAGCCCTGCAATTCCCAACAATCTCCAATACCGGTAGGTCAAGAACCTGAAGATAAACAATCTTTGTTCTACAATCCAACTGAGCATAGTACTTCCCCAACCAGTCCATTCCCAAAATGATTTCAAAGTCACGGAATGGCAATATAATTAAATAAGCAAGAAATTTACGGTTCTCAATGCATATATCACAAGATTTGCAAATAGACTTAGTAACAAATTTTGCACCCAAAGGCGTACAAACTTCAACTTCATGCGGCAATTTATCAATGCAAACATTCACAGATCGTGCACATGCAGGAGTTATAAACAAATGTGTAGCTCCGGGATCAATAAAAACTTTAACTGGCTGAGTATTGAGAAGAAAGGTACCTTCCACTATAGCTGTAGTATCGGGTAGCTCCTCTGCATCCAGTGCAAAGACCCTAGCCTGAACCCTCTGTGCTGGACGTGCACCTACAGCCCTATTCTGAACACCTTGGCCTCCACCACGGCCCTGAACATTGTTATACTTAGGGCAATCTCTCACCCTATGGTCATCACTGCCACAACCCGTACATTTACCACTCTTCCTCCAGCAGTTAGCCTCAATATGCCCCGATCAATTACAATAATTACACTACTGATTTTGCCTAACTGCAGTGTTTCCTATAGGTGCTGGGGCTCTACTAGTAGGAACTGTACCTCCCTGCTGGGGTCTAGTCACAGCTGGCCTAGCCTGAATCTACTGCTATGGCTGATACAGACGTTGCTGAGGAACCTGTGCAGAAGTCTGATACTTCCTTGGCCGACTCTGGCTGCTCTGGCCCACATACTGTTTCTTACTCGGCTGACTGCTCTCAGCTAACATCTCAGCCTTCCGTTTCTCAAACTTCGAGGCTGCCTGAAATGCCTCGGGAAAAGTAGTGTAGGTCTGCCCAGTCAAATGCAACTGAATATCCATTGTCAGTCCACGGACAAACCTATGAATCATCCTCCTAGCCGGCCGTACCAACTCGGGCATATACCTCGCAGGCTAACAAACCTAGCCTCGTACTGTGTAACAGTCATATTTCCCTGCTTCAAGGCCACAAACTCATCTTCCCTCCTTTCCATAGCCATCTCGGGAATATACTTATCCCGAAACTCACTCCCAAAATCATCCCATAAATGTCGAACATCCTCACAATCCCACCTCAATCTGACAGTATTCCACCATTGCTCTGCATCACCCTCAAACAGGAATGACGCATAATCTATTCTTGCCTCATCAGTGTACCTCAAAGCGGTGAAAATTTTCGCGACACAGTTAATCCATCTCTCGGCCGCCTCATCATCTGGCTCTCCGAAGAACTTTCCCAGGTCGTGCCTCAGAAATTTCTCTAACTGATTATTCTCAACTCTATACCCCTGTCCACCAGGATTAACTTGATTTCCCTGGGGATTATTCCTGTCCTGCCTCTGCTCATGCAGCACCTGTGTAATCCAGTCTACTGCAGTAGTCATGGTAGCCATAAACTGCTCAGGCAACGGCTGCTGACCCTGTTCTGCTGCCTCTTCATCTGATCCTATACCTTGAGTACCACGACGTGGCGGCATAGTAGCAATTTCACAATAGCTGGCAACATTTAAAAGCAGTTTATAGACAGAAATATAGCACATAAGATTAGATAACACTCAAGTCAATAACAATCCAATATTCTATCACACAATTCACATAAGACAAGTTTAACTTGCCAAACGATTTCACTTAAACACATAAACACTCCAAGTTCACAAAGTCATGCTATATCATTTTCTTTTCACTTAGCAATCATACATAAACACTTTAGCATTTTAGACCTTTACCCCACAGACCGAGAATCATATCCCGGCTCATGCAAGACTATCATGCTCTGATACCACCTAAAGATGTCACGCCCCGACCCGACCCCGCAAAAGGCCAAGCCTGGACCCGACACACGGACGGAGTCTCCTCTGTACCGCGGACGATCCGAAAACCCTAAAATCATCATAATACTTGCGAAAGCTACAAAACAATTCAAACAAGCCAACTTTATTTTAAAAACATACATCCTCTTATTAACCAACTTTCCAAACCAAAATGCCATGCATACTACACAAGTATTTATGCCACTAAACAGTTAGCTATTAGCATGCATTTCTTTACTAGTCACAAGAGTAAACTTTTACAGCTTTACATTCTTTCAACTTATACAACATAAGACCGTAGAGGCCTCAACCTAGAAAATACATACAAGGCTACAAGCCTCAAAATTAAGCGACATCCAAGAAATATACATAACAAGCAAGGCTCGCACAAAATCTGGTAACCAACCACCAGCAAAGCAGAGAAGTGCTATCACGGAAACACCTCCACCTGCTCCTCCTCCTCTATTACCTCGATAGGATCTGCTTCAACTGCTCCTGTAAAAAATATAGTATAGAGAGGAATGAGCAAAAACTATTGCTCAGCGAGGGCAATTGGTCTCAAGGACGGAGATGAGAGGAGTATGCAATGCAATTAGTCAAGCAATACATACAAAAATCATATAGAGATGCAACAAAGCCAACAATAAAGCAAGGCAAGTATTTAAAGCTATAACACTCATTCAAAGGATACGATACTCTTCTCACGAGCAACTTTCAAACACAAATTCGATGACGACACGCCGGCCCAAACCACCTTATAACACCAGTTTGAAATACCCCGGAAGTATCCATCAACCTACGACCCAAAACTCCCTGGGAGGCAACCCAAGCGAGAAGAGGGAATAGCAGCGGAGCTAGAGCAACCAACACTGGCAACCCGAGGCTACCCAGAGAGGCCCATCACTCACGCGCGAGACACTATGCAATGCAAGACTGGATACAAGGCGATAAACAAGCGATAAAGCCACACGTGGGAGAATAACAAAGTAGGTTACTCTCGCACGCAATAGCAACAATTGATAAGCATTTCAATCCAAAAAAATTCAAACAAGTATTTCAAGCAACCCTAAGCATTCTATAGACATAAAATCAAGAAAACAAGCAAAAACACAAATCGGCCCCAACTATCAAAACACTACCATTTCCAAACGAGCCACAAGTTCTGAAAACCGACTTCACCAACCCTCCTAGGTCACCATAAGGCACGTCTAAAGACCCCGAAACCCTACTTAACCCTAGAAACCACGCAAAGTCCCGATTTTCCCCTTTGCTCATTTGAACTACAACTATATCAACCAAACACCCAACCAACGCCATAATCACACCAAAAGTGCTTCCATGGCCTCCCGAAACAATGCCAACACGCAAAACGAGAAAATTCCAAACTCGACCTAAACGACCCCGACTTTCACCAAGGCTTAATTCCCATTTTTTCCATTACGCAACCCAAACAAACCATGCATTTAGGCATTCTAGCACACTAGCACAATTCTACATCAACGGACTGCATAACGGAACCACTTCATCGTTCCAAGGATTTACTATTCACAAAACACTATTCAACAACTAGTTTAAACTACAATCTCAACATTTAACCGCAAAAAATGTTAAAAAGCTATAAATACACGTTCTACAATTGCCAAGGAACATTCTAGAAGCATCAAAATGATTTAAACAACAATCTACGGATAAAATCTAAAAATTGGAAAGTTGATACACTAAACATTTAAATGCGCAAATAACATGATTCCCTCACCTTAGGCACTCCTAGTCGCTAGGAAAACAACGCTAGTCACCTCGGAAACCACCCCGCACGAGCTCACACGAAGATTGAACGATTGAAAGGTTGAAATCTTTTTTTTCTTCTTCTTGGAAGCTCACGGCCTGGACTTCTCTTTTTCAGTTGCTATTTTTTATTTTCCTTTGTTTTAAGCTTATTTAAGTGCTAAGTCAAATGGTCAAAGGTCAAGCCTTGGTCAACTACTTAAAACTTGGTCAAAAGGCCTTATTTCAATGCATTTTAAGCTAAGATAACTATCACCAATTAAATTTTCAGCTAGCAACAATTAAAATATAAAATTTAAGTCATCTAAATACTAGTTTCACTATTTGCTGAGGACTAGAAACCGTTCTCTAGCTATCGCTCCCTAAATGCAATGCACGTTGCGACGGCAAGAAAGTAATAATTAATTCTCAAAGAATTTAAGGAAATATAATTTCCAAAATAATAAACAAGAAATTTCACATTCCGGGCTCGGGTATTACAGTAATGCTTTGTTTTAATTAAACAATCATATTCCCCATGTCTGTACCAGTTCTGAGCTGGCTGTTCGATGCCCGGGGATGGCCCCCAAGGGAGCCGTTCCCAGTCCGTCCCCCGGCCGGCACGAGGCGACCCGCTCTTGCTGCGGGAGCAGCTCCAGCAGTCTACCGACAGCCGACAGGTTTGGGACTAGGACCCCCGTGCCCAGCCCTTAGAGCCAATCATTTTCCCAAAGTTAAAGATCCATTTTGCCGACTTCCCTTGCCTACATTGTTCCATCGACCAGAGGCTGTTCACCTTGGAGACCTGATTCGGTTATGAGTATGACCGGGCGTGGACAGCACTCGGTCCTCTGGATTTTCAAGGGCTGCTGGGGCCACAATGGACGCCGTGCGACGTGCAGCGCTCTTCCAACCACTGGACCCTACTTCCGGCTAAGCCATTTCTAGGATGGGCAGGCTATTAAATAGAAAAGATAACTCTTCCTGAAGCCCCCGCCAACCTCTCCAAACTCCCTAACATTGCCGTCAACTGCCACGTCCCTGTTCAGGAATTTTAACCATATTCCCTTTCGGTGCACGTACGGAATGTGCTATCTGTCG
>CM075779.1:39656878-39669378 GCA_037974665.1 Ehretia macrophylla | reverse complement strand
CACATGTGCTAGGTGATTCTCGCATCACGCATGCCCCTCACCGTCCCCCTGTATGCAACCGTATGCATGGAACAGGACAAGCAAACTACCTTCCTACCCACGTGGTACTTGGATCGCCACGATACTAGACCACGTCCGTCGCATTACGACTCAGCAAGGACCATAGCATCGTGTGCTAGGCGATTCACGCATCGCACAGGTCCGTCGGAACCAACCGGGGGACGGCTTCAAGGACGCATGGTGGTTGGATCACCACGACGTTAAAGCATCAGCAATCGTCTCATCGCAACGCTCACGTCGTTGCTTAACGAAAGCCAATGCCTCATGTGCTAGGCGATTCACGCATCACGCATGCCCCCACCGTCCCCCTGTATGTACCCGTATGCACAAAACGGGGCAAGCAAACTACCTTCCTGTACACGTGGTGCTTGGATCGCCACGACACTAGACCACGTTCATCGCGTTACGACTCAGCGAGGACCATGGCGTCGTGTACTAGGTGATTAACGCATCGTAAGGCCCGTCAGAACCAACCGGGGGATGGCTTCAAGGCTGCCTGGTGCTTGGATCTCCACGACACTGAAGTATCAGCAATCGTCTAATCGCAACGCTCGCGTCGTTGCTTAACGAAAGCAAATGTCATATGTGCTAGGCGAGTCGCGTATCGCACAAGCACGTATGAACCCACAGGGGGACGGCTTCAAGTCCACATGGTGCTTGGATAACCACGACATTGAAGCATCAGCAATCGTCTCATCGCAACGCTCGCGTCATTGCTTAACGAAAGCCAATGCCACGTGTGCTAGGCGATTCGCGCATCACGCTTGCCCCCACCGTCCCCCAAGAGCCACCCAAGCCCACGCAGTGCTTGGATCGCCACGACACTAGACCATGATCGCATGCATCCACTCGGCAACGGCCATGGCTTCGTGTGCTAGGCAATTCGCGCATCGCGCAGGCCCAATGACACATCGGGGGACAGGAATGTCCCCCAACGCGTACCTAGCCAGAGGCACGGGGATGGCTAGTTTTGTGCTTGGGTAACCACTCGCCTCCTCATTAGCCATCCCAATGACGTCGACAGTATTGCAGCACCAAGATGGATAATGAGGGCCTAGGGAAGCCACCACGTTCCTCATTCACCATCCTTGTACCTTGCCGAGGGACATGCCGGGGGACGTTGGGCGGGGGTGGCACGGCCCCAACGCAAGGGTATGCAATGCAATACCTCGGCGTGATTCACTCAGTAGGCATTCCCGCCCACAATATAGCCCACGATATAGCCCTTGATATAGCACATAATATGCCACGAAGTGCCCACAACGTCCCCCCGCATGGACATCGACCAGGGGGCTTGACACCACATACCCCCATATAGTACATTTAGATACGAAAACCCAAGTGACAGTAGTAGCGTACATTTTGCCAGAGATTCATAATGGATATTTTCCACTATAAAAGGCCCCATATGGCATGATCTTCGTACCCAACTTGCTCCTTAGTGATAGCATATGATACCCAAATGCTTCAAAATAATTTTTTTCAAATTTTTTTTTTAATATTTAATACTTGCAAAAACTACGCAAAAAGCAAATAAAAGAGTAGAAAACTCAGAAAAATTTCTATTAATTCATTCATTAATTTGTTAAATGATATTCAAAAATATTTTTTTTGAAAAAATAATTTTTAATATTTTAAAATTACGAAAAATATGGAAAAATCAGAAAAAATACAAGAAAATTCTAGAAAATTTATATTAATTCATAAATTAATTTGTTTACATGATATTTGGTGTTATCTTTTTTTTTTGGATGGATTGGGAAACCGATTAATCTATTTTGCCTCACATATGTGACGAATGGTTTGCCGGACAAGGCAAAGGTTAAGACTACTTTAAAGATTCAGAAACCACTTGTAAAAGGATATCAATGTCCACATTCGTGTCATAATACATTCCGCATGCCCAATACCGCCGAATGTTTAACATTGCCCGTCGTGCCCAATGTCCCCTAGTAGTGCCAAAGTCGTACCCTAACATCACCCATCGTCCCACAAGCGTACCCCTATAGTGCCCCAGTTGTGCCCCAACAGTACCCCAATAGCGCTACTTGAACGCCCTGCCAGTGCCACATGCGCGCACCTTCGTGCCGCATGCGGGCCACAGGTGCGCACCATTGTGCGGCATGGGCACCCGATGCACGCACCATCGTGTAGCAAGGGCGCCCCACATGCGCACCTTCGTGCGGCATGCTGGCCACATGCGTGCACCATAGTGCGGCATGTGCGCCCGACGCGCGCACCTTCGTGCGGCATACGGGCACTATCGTGCGGCATGGGTGCCCCATGCATGAACCATCGTGCTACATGCAGGCCACATGCGTGCACCATCATGCGGTATATGCCCCCGATGTGTGCACCATCGTTCAACATGGGCGCCCCATGCGCGCACCTTCGTGCGACATATGGGCACCATCGTGCGGCATGGGCGCCCCACGCGTGCACCTTCGTGCGGCATGCGGGCACTATCGTGCTCCATGGGTGCCCCATGCACGTACCTTCGAGCTGTATGCGGGCCACATACGCGCCCCATGTGTATACCATCGTGCTGCATGGGCGCCCTACGCGCGCACCATCGTGCGGCATACGCGTTTGATGCGCGCACGATCGTGCGATATGCTTGCCCCTTGCGCGCATCTTCATGCGGCATGTGGGCACCATCGTGCGGCATGGGCACCCAATGTGCTTACCTTCGTGTGGTATGCGGGCCACATGTGCGCCCTATGCACGCACCATCGCGCAACATGCACCAATACCCCTGAATGCTTAACATTGCCCGTCGTGCCCAACGTCCCATAATAGTGCCAAAGCCGTCCCCTAACATCGTCCATCGTTCCCCAAGCGTACCCCAATAGTGCCCCTACCATGCCCCAACAGTGCCCCAACAACGCCCCTTGAGCACCCCACCAACACCACTTGTGCGCACCATCGTGCGGCATGGGAACCCCATGCGTGGACTTCCGTGCGGCATGCGGGCCACATGCGCACACCATCGTGCGACATGGGTGCCCCACATGTGTACCTTCGTGAGGTATGCTGGCCACATACGTGCACCATCATGCAGCATGCACATACTATCGTGCGGCATAGGCACCCCATACGTGCATCTTGGTGTAGAACGCGCACACCATCGTGCGACATGGGTGCCCCATTTGCGTACCATCGTGTAGCATACAGGCCACATGCGTGCACCATCGTGCGGCATGGGCGCCCCATGTGCGCACCTTCGTGCGGTATACGGGTACCATCGTGCTACATGGGCGGCCCATGTGTGCACCTTCGTGCAGTATGCAGGCCATAGGCGCACCCCATGAAGGCACCATCATGCGACATGGGCGCCCTATAAGCGCACCTTCGTGCAGCATGCAGGCCATTTGCACGCACCATCGTGCAGCTTACGCATCCCATGTGCGCACCATCGTGTGGCATATGTGCCCCATCCGCTCACCTTCGTGCGGCATGAGGGCAACATCTTGTGGAATGGGCACCCCATGCGGGAACCTTCGTGCGGTATGCGGGCCACATGAGCGTCCCATGTGCGCACCATCATGCGGTATGGGCGCCCTATCCGCGCACCTTCGTATGGCATGCAGGCACCATCATGCGGCATGGGCGCCCCATGCGCGCACCTTCGTACGGCATAGGTGCCCTATGCGCGCACCTTCGTGCGGCATACGGGCCACATGCACGCACCATCGTGCATCATACGTGCCTCATGCACGCACCATCGTGCTACATAGGCGCCTTATGCGCGCACCTTCGTGCGGCATGCAGGCCATTTGCACGCACCATCGTGCAGCATACGCATCCCATGTGCCCACCATCGTGCGGCATAGGTGGCCCATCCGCTCACCTTCGTGCGGCATGAGGGCAACATCGTATGTCATGGGCACCCCATGCGGGAACCTTCATGCGGTATGCGGGCCACATGAGCGTCCCATGTGCGCACCATCGTGCGGTATGGCCGCCCTATCCGCGCACCTTCGTGCGGCATGCAGGCACCATCGTGCGGCATGGGCACCCCATGCGCGCACCTTCGTACGGCATAGGTGCCCTATGCGCGCACCTTCGTGTGGCATGAGGGCCACATGCATGTACCATCGTGCATCATACGCTCCTCATGCACGCACCATTGTGCTACATAGGCGTCCTATACTCGCACCTTCGTACGGCATGCGGGCACCATCGTGCTGCATGGGCTCCCCATGCTCGCACCTTCATGTGGCTTGCGGGCCACATACGCCAAACATCGTGCTGTTTACGCGTCCCATACGTGCACCATTGTGCAGCATGGGCGCCCTATACGCGCACCTTCGTGCAGCATGCGTGCTCCATCGTACGGCATGGGCTCCCCATGCGCACACCTTCATGCGGCATGGTGGCCACATGTGCACACCATCTTGTGGTATACGTGCCCCATGCGCGTACCATCGTGTGCCATGGGTACACCATGCGCGTACCTTCGTGCGACATGTGGGCCACATACGTGTACCATCGTGCGGCATGCGCGCCCGATAAGTGCACTATCGAGAGGCATAGCTGCCCTATGCACGCACCTTCGTGCGATATGCACACACCATCGTGCAGCATGGGCGCCCTAAGCGCGAACCATCGGGCAGCATGGGTGCCCCATGTGCACACCATCGTGCAGCATAGGCGCCCCATGCTCGCACCTTCGTGCGGCATACGTGCACCATCAGGCGGCATGGGCGCGTCATGAGCACACCATCATGCGCCATGGGCACACCATGTGTGCACCATCATGCGGCATGGGCGCTCTATGCGCGTAACTTCGTGCGGCATACGGGCTACATGTGCACACCATTGTGCGACACGGGCGCCCCGTGCGTGCACCTTCGTGCAGCATGGGTGCCTCATGCGCGAGCATTATGTGGCCCAACTGCTTGCCCCTATCGTGCCCCATGCGCAACCCCACTCCTTGCCAAGCTGTGCCTCAATCGTGGGCCCCAAGTACGTGCCCCATGTACGTGCCCCATTTGTGATACCCCGAACTTGGCATGTATTCAATAGCATTTAAAGTTCATTTAAATTGTATTTTATTGACCTTTTACCTTTTTTGACCAAACTTATTGACTTTTCATCTACATTGACCAACTAGGGCAAGGTGGGAATTTTTGAAATGTTTAATAAAAGGCAAACTTGGGATTAGAAATAAAAAAATGCAATGTTAAGTTAGTCAAATTTTGGGTCAAATTTGGAATTAAATCTGAACCAATTGGGGTAGAGTTAGGTAGCAAATTATATATGGTTGGAAAGCTCTATGAGTCTAGTTTTTGATGCTTCAAACCGTTCGTGAATTGGAGTTTTCTAGAATACGTTATGGCCATTTTCGTAAGGTCGCGCAATAGTTGTTTTGGTTTAGCGGGTTGACCGAATCTTTGACCTTTGACTTCTTGTCAATTTTTTTTCCTAAATAAGCAGAATGCAAACAAAAAAACAGAGAAGAAAGGCTTGAAGCCATGAGGAAAAGAAAGAGAAAAAGAAAGAAAAACAATTTCAAAACAAATCATCAAATCTTCGCGTGAGTTTGCATGGGGTGGTTTTCGAGGGATCCTACAAGGTTTCCCTAGCGTCTAGGAGCGTCTAAGGTGAGGGTTTCATCGTTATTTGTGCATTTAAAAATGTTGAATATAAACTTTAATTTTTGTGATTTAACCGTAGGTTGTTATTTTGTCCGTTTCATTGCTTAAAGTATGTTCCCTAGCAATCCTAGAACACGTATTTATAGCTTTTTAACATTTTCTGCGGTTGAATATTGAAATTGAAATATAAATTGTTAGTTGAATAGTTTTTTGTGAATAGTAAACCCTTGAAATGATAAAGTTACGTTGTTATGCTGTCTGTTGATGTGAAAAGGTGCTAAGTATGCTAGAATGCCTAAATGCATGATTTGTTTAGGTTGCATAATGGAAAAAATGAGAAAAATGCCTTGGTAAAAGTCGGGGTCGTTTATGTCGAGTTTAGCATTTTCTCATTTTGCGTGATGGCATTGTTTCGGGAGGCTATGGAAGTACTTTTGGTGCAATTATGGCGTTGGTTGGGTGTTTCGTTAGTATAGTTGTAGTTCAAACCAACAAAGGGGAAAATCGGGACTTTGCGTGAATTCCAGGGTTAAGTAGGGTTTCGGGGTCTTTAGACGTGCCTTATAGTGACCTAGGAGGATTGGTGAAGTCAGTTTCCAAAACTCGTGGCTCGTTTGAAAGTAGTATAGTTTGGTAAGTTGGGGTCATTTTCATGATTTTGTGTGTTTTCATAGAATATTGCTTATAGAATGCTTATATTGCTTATAGAATGCTTATGTTGCCTACAGAATGCTTATAATGCCTATAGAATACTTGTTATTGCTTGATAATGTTAGTTGGTGTTGTTCTTGTTACTTGTTTGATTGTAAATGCTTGTTAATGCTTATTATGCTTGTTAGAGTTGATTATTGATTGAAATGTTTAACAATTGTTGATAATGCTTGATATCTCGTTTATCTCCTCTATTCTGTATTGTTGTGCTATCGCTCGTTTATAGCCTTGTATCGAGTCTTGCATTGCATAGTGTCAGCGCGTGAGTGATGGGCCTCTCTGGGTAGCCTCGGGTTGCTAGTGTTGGTTGCTCTAGCTCCGTAGCTATTCCCTCTTCTCGCTTGGGTTGCCTCCCAGGGAAATTTGGGTCGTAGATTGATGGATACTTCCGGGGTATTCCAAACTGGTGTTATAAGGTGATTGCGCGCTTATTGTCATCGTTGTCAACATCAAGCTCGAGATTGATGTATCACTCGTGAAATGGTAGATTGCTCGTATGAGTGAACCATAGCCTTCAGAGTGTGGTATGACTTTGAATGGTTGTGTTAATGCTTTCAGTAATTGCTTATTTATCAGTTATATTTCTTAACTGTCTTATTTGCATTACACGACTTTCTTTCTCTCCAATTCGATATCTGTCTTGCCCTCACTGAGTATACGTGTTGTGTATACTCACTCCTCACCACCACATTTCAAGAAATGTCATGTTAGCTGGAAAGTTCATGATTTCGTGAAAGTTCGTTGCCTGAAGAGTTGTCTTGCGTGCCTATGTGGCTTGAGTGTCGAAGTTTGTAAAGATGTTTGTTCATATGTTGTTTGTATTTATTGTCAAAAGAAATGTAATTTAAATTTAGCTAAGTAGCTGAGGTGAATTGATAAGCTAGTTTATGTAATCAGTTATCATAGCTTAACTTCAATGCATGTCTGTAATGTCCAAAGGAAAAAAGTTAGAATGGCATGATAGTTTATTTTATGCGGTAGCTTAGTATGGTTTAACCGTCTAGTTCGAATGTACTTGTCAAAAATGAAAAGAGATAGGTTAGCTTTTAAATTGGAAATATATGTATACTTGTTGAGTTTAAATTGTTGAGAACCGAGGCTCGGATGGCCTTGAGGTGGTTTTGAATGTTTGGACATTGTATTGGTCCACTTATATGCTATCGCAGGTTTTACATTTCGTCTAGAAACAGGGTAGACTCCGTCCGTTTTCCCTGAAAATTATGCCCGGGTTTGGTTGGGTTGTGATTAGATCGATTGATAGAACTCACGGTCTCGAGAGGGATTGGGGTGTTACAGGTGGTATCAGAGCTTGTCTAGCTCATAAGCCGGGACAGGGTCCTCGGTCTGGTGGGTAATGACCCTTGAATGTATGCTTGTTAAGTATGTCTTGAAAGTGTATGCTTGTATGTGAGATTGTGTGTCTTGATCTGAATGTGTGTTCCTATGTGATATAGTTATGTGTTATGTGTTAATTGTGTGCTACGTAAGGTGAAGTGTCCAGTTGTGCATTGAATTGGCATTGTGAATTGAATCGACCTCATGGATTATTATTTGCTTGAAGTATTGGTTGTAATGTGTGTATTGGAATGTCTTCAATTAGCTATGCCGTTATTTGAATTAATTATGTTGTGCTTGACTTGATTGAGTGACTTTGTTGAATAAACTATTTTGTAAACTTGCTTGCATAATAGTTTAAGGCATGTGTATAACTGTGATATATTGGCATTCATACATGTCTTATGGAAATGGTAAGTAAGTCCTCTTCCTCCCCTGAAGAAAGTGGTTCACAGCTGGCTTCTCAAGGTGTATGGATTGGCAGGAAATGAATGGTATTTGACTAGCCTTTATTTGGGAATTGGTGTTTGCTTTTGGAGCTCGGTTATTGGCGAATCTCTATGGTCCTCCTCTGTGCCTAACAGTTGTGAAAGAACAGATTTTTCTTGGGGTTTTATTTGGTTGTTCTTTGGAGCATTCTTTGGTTTTCTTAATGGGTATTCTTTGGAGACTTCTGTTGGCATTTCTCGGTGGATTTGGCTATTGGGATTTCAATCGGCCTTACTGCACAGTATTATCTAGGGTATATGTGTCTCGGTCTTTATTGGTGTGAAACTAGCATCCCTGATTGGAAATTCTTCAATGGTATTTTCTGGAATTCTTAGTGGCCAATTATTTAATATTTACTTATTAGGCAAACTTGGCTACTTTCTTATTGGAGCATTGTTTCGGATATCTTCTTCGTTGTTCCTCAGTAGGTTTGGTATTTGGAGTTCCTATCAGACTTATTGTATAATACTACTTATGGTATTCTTTGAAATTCTTATTGCGCGTTCTACTGGTATTTTTCTTATTGGCAAGATTGTATGAAGTTCTCACCTGGCAAATAGTGAAGAGGCCACAGAGTTTGGTTTTGGTGGGAAACTATGTTTGTTATTCAACTTGGTTGTCTTATTGGGCGCATTATATTTTCCTTAGACATTCTTCTCAGTATTTGATAGCGATACTTGGAATCTAATGGGTTGTCCTATGGGGTTATTATTTGGAAGGCTTCTTTGGAACTTTTGAAGTATATTTGATTGGGTTTCTTAGTATTTTCTTCAGCACTCTTATCAGGGAATTCTTCTATGAAATTCATGACCAGTGTGTTACTTATTTGGACCTCTGGATGGAACCTTTGTTTGAGCCTTTATTTGGCTTCTTGTTTGGGAATTCTCAGGCAGTAATAGTTAGACTTCTATTGGAGATTCATGCGTGGGGTATTCTTCTTATCATTAATATGTGATGTGATTTTATCTACAGTATCTTTGCTTAGGTCTTTATTGGTATTATCTCGACGCTTTTGGTTGGAATTTTATTCTTCTTCGGTATTCGTGTCAACGGGATTCTTCAACCGATGAAGATTAGTCAGAATTGGATTTCAGATGATGCTGAGTTCTATTGGAAGAATTGCGAGGACGCAATTGTTTTAAGGGGGGAAGGATGTGATACCCCGAACCTGGCATGTATTCAATAGCATTTAAAGTTCATTTAAATTGTATTTTATTGACCTTTCACCTTCTTTGACCAAACTTGTTGACTTTTCATCTACATTGACCAACTAGGACAAGGTGTAAATTTTTGAAATGTTTAATAAAAGGCAAACTTGGGATTAGAAATAAAAAAAAATGCAATGTTAAGTTAGTCAAATTTTGGGTCAACTTTGGAATTAAATTGGAACCAATTGGGGAAGAGTTAGGTAGAAAATTATATATGGTTGGAAAGCTCTATGAGTCTAGTTTCTGAGGCTTCAAACCGTTCGTGAATTGGAGCTTTCTAGAAGAAGTTATGGCCGTTTTTGTAAGGTCGCGCATAGTTGTTTTGGTTTAGCTGGTTGACCGAATCTTTGACCTTTGACTTCTTGTCATTTTTTTTCCTAAATAAGCAGAATGCAAACGAAAAAATAGAGAAGAAAGGCTTGAAGCCATGAGGAAAAGAAAGAGAAAAAGAAAGAAAAAAAATTTCAAAACAAATCATCAAATCTTCGCGTGAGCTTGCACAGGGTGGTTTCCGAGGCATCCTATGAGGTTTCCCTAGCGTCTAGGAGCGTCTAAGGTGAGGGTTTCATCGTTATTTGCGCATTTGAAAATGTTGAATATAAACTTTAATTTTTTTGATTTAACCGTTGGTTGTTATTTTGTCTGTTTCATTACTTAAAGTATGTTCCCTATCAATCGTAGAACACGTATTTATAGCTTTTTAACATTTTCTGTGGTTGAATATTGAAATTGAAATATAAATTGTTAGTTGAATAGTTTTTTGTGAATAGTAAACCCTTGAAACGATAAAGTTGCATTGTTATGCTGTCTGTTGATGTGAAAAGGTGCTAAGTATGCTAGAATGCCTAAATGCATGATTTGTTTAGGTTGCGTAATGGAAAAAATGAGAAAAACGCCTTGGTGAAAGTCGGGGTCGTTTAGGTCGAGTTTAGCATTTTCTCGTTTTGCGTGATGGCATTGTTTCGGGAGGCTATGGAAGCACTTTTGGTGCGATTATGGCGTTGGTTGGGTGTTTCATTATTATAGTTGTAGTTCAAATGAGCAAAGGGGAAAATCGGTACTTTGCGTGAATTCCAGGGTTAAGTAGGGTTTCGAGGTCTTTAGACGTGCCTTATAGTGACCTAGGAGGATTGGTGAAGTTAGTTTCCAAAACTCGTGGCTCGTTTGAAAGTAGTAGAGTTTGGTAAGTTCGGGTCATTTGCACGATTTTGTGTGTTTTCATAGAATATTGCTTATAGAATGCTTATATTGCTTATAGAATGCTTATGTTGCCTATAGAATTCTTATAATGCCTATAGAATACTTGTTATTGCTTGATAATGTTAGTTGGTGTTGTTCTTGTTACTTGTTTGATTATAAATGCTTGTTAATGCTTATTACGCTTGTTAGAGTTGATTATTGATTGAAATGTTTAACAATTGTTGATAATGCTTGATATCTTGTTTATCTCCTCTATTCTGTATTGTTATGCTAACGCTCGTTTATCGCCTTGTATCGAGTCTTGCATTGCATAGTGTCAGCGCGTGAGTGATAGGCCTCTCTGGGTATCCTCGGGTTGCCAGTGTTGGTTGCTCTAGCTCCGTAGCTATTCCCTCTTCTCGCTTGGGTTGCCTCCCAAGGAGATTTGGGTTGTAGATTGATGGATACTTCCGGGGTATTCTAAACTGGTGTTATAAGGTGATGCGCTTATTGTCATCGTTGTCAACATCAAGCCCGAGATTGATGTATCGCTCGTGAAATGGTACATTGCTCGTATGAGTGAACCATAGCCTTCAGAGTGTGGTATAGCTTTGAATGGTTGTCTTAATGCTTTCAGTAATTGCTTATTGTATTGATTGTTTGTCTTGATTGCTTATTTATCAGTTATATTGCTTAACTGTCTTATTTGCATTGCACGACTTTCTTTCTCTCCAATTCGATATCTGTCTCGCCCTCACTGAGTATACTTGTTGCGTATACTCACTCCTCACTACCACATTGTAGGAAATGTCATGTTAGCTGGAAAGCTCGTGATTTCGTGAAAGTTCGTTGCCTGAAGAGTTGTCTTGCGTGCCTATGTGGCTTGAGTGTCGAAGTTTGTAAAGATGTATGTTCATATGTTGTTTATATTTATTGTCAAAAGAAATGTAATTTAAATTTATCTAAGTAGCTGAGGTGAATTGATAAGCTAGTTTATGTAATCAGTTAGCATAGCTTAACTTCAATGCATGTCTATAATGTCCAAAGGAAAAGAGTTTGAATGGCATGATAGTTTATTTTATGCAGTAGCTTAGTATGGTTTAACCGTCTAGTTCGAATGTACTTGTCAAAAATGAAAAGAGATAGGTTAGCTTTTAAATTGCAAATGTATGTATACTTACTGAGTTTAAATTGTTGAGAACTGAGGCTCGGATGGCCTTGAGGTGGTTTTGAATGTTTGGACATAGTATTGGTCCACTTATATGCTATCGCAGGTTTTACATTTTGCCTATAAACAGGGGAGACTCCGTCCGTTTTCCCTGAAAATTATGCCCGGGTTTGGTTGGGTTGTCATTAGATCGATTGATAGAACTCCCGGTCTCGAGAGGGATCAGGGTGTCACACCATTAGAGGCCCAATCGTGTGCCGTCGTGCAACACCGTGGGCAGTCGTGCCGCAACTGTTCACCAACGTGCCCAGCCGTGCCGAAGATAGGGGTAACATAACCTCAGTCACCGTTAGTGCTAAGGGAAGAACGTTAGGCATCTCGCCGGGCTGACAGCACACAAGGTTGGATTCAAATTTTTTGCCATCTCTTACGAAGCAAGCATAGGCTGTCTAACACTTGGGCATAGCACATAGCACTTAGGCATCATTGGGCATAGCACTTGGGTGCACATAGTATTTGGGCATAGAGCTTGGGTGCACATAGCACTTGTTCATCAATGGGCATAGCACATAGCACTTGGGCATCATTGGGCATAGCACATAGCACTTTGGGCATTCACGCGTTGACACTTAAAACTTATGACGTTAACACTTGGGCATCAATGGGCATAGCACTTGGGCATCCTTGGGCATAGCACATAGCACTTGGGCATCCTTGGGCATAGCACATAGCACTTGGGCATCCTTGGCC